>CAXKVY010018486.1:180000-313124 GCA_964058915.1 Tetropium fuscum
TCATTAAAAGATAACGCATTAACAATATCTAACAAGATATGGCAATAAAATTATTTTCGAAACTCATGGCTATAAGCTATTATCATCCCAATGGCAAAAGTAGGAAAAGATGTGGAAAATCGGTGAATATATATATATATATATATATATATATATATATATATATATATATATATATATATATATATATATATATATATATATATATATATATATATATATATATATATATATATATATATATATATATATGATGGATATATATATATATATATATATATATATATATATATATATATATATATATATATATATATATATATATATATATATATATATATATATATATATATATATATATATATATATATATATATATATATATATATATATATATATAGATATATATATATATATATATATATATATATATATATATATATATATATATATATATATATATATATATATATATATATATATATATATATATATATATATATATATATGTGTGTGTCGCAAACAGTAGATTCCACAGGAGAGGTTATCTGTAATCTTTATCTGTAATTTGTTCGGATTGCGGATCAATGATTCGCTGCACTGAGGTCCCATTGGGCCCCTTGTGCTTCCTCCGTAAAGGAGATGTCTCCCTAGGCCGACCAGCATAATGTCGTAAAAGAAGGTGATGATATTGCCTAGGGGCGTTTCCCTCAAAATAGCCCTAGAAGACCAACGTCCTCCCAGTATGGATTCTCTGGTTGACGACACGGCAGGACACTCGCAAAATACATGCTCGACAGTTTCATCTTCTAGTTCACAGCCTCTGCAGATAGGTGTATCACTTTGTCTCATATTGTAGAGGTGCTTCCTTACCCATCAGTCTCCAGTTAGGATTCCTGTTACAAATCGTAGGTTTCCCCTAGACATTACCAGATAATTCTTCGCTGGGATATCTCAGGAGATTTCTGGCCAGCTGACAGCTATTGCTACTTGTTTCAACCCTTAAGGTCTTAAATTTCTTATGGGAGTTTTTCTTTATTATTTGGAGTTTCGCTAAAATTGGTGGTCTACTTGAAGGACCAGGCCCAAGGATTTTCAGGCTTGCTGCCTCTTGGCCAGTTTATCAGCTTCTTTATTACCATTGCATTGTGGTAGTCCTTTGACCCAACATAGGCAGATGTTATACATCTGACAGGATCTCACAAGTGCTTAGTGACATTCCCATGTCACTTTCCCATGACACTTTAGTTATTTTATAATTTTTAAGTGCTATCTGTGCAGATTCTGATTATCTTATTCGTTATTTCTCTGCGAGCAATCTAGGAGAGGTTATTATTATATTATTTGTTAAAGTAATCTCTTTATTTTAGTAATATTTTAATATTAGGGTTATTAGGGTTAGGGGCATATTTTTATCGAAACTAGGATCAGTTTTAAGAAATCTATAATCATATTTTAATAAATGGTACTTACAATACTTTTTCGATACGCAAAAAATCAACTTTTAGAACTGTATATCGGCTAACCGGAGAAAACGAAAGAGGACTAATGTGCCGGCGTCCAGCGTATTTATAACCTCGTGCCGATACGACTATTAGTCGTATTCGTAGCTAGCGCGTGCTACATGCGGTTAAATATCGCAGGACATCGTATAGGTACCTACCAAAGTTTAAATTTTAGTGGCTGGATCTCGGGCCTTATTTTAAAATATTTGAAATAGTATTATTATTTAAAATATTTGCTATACAATGGAACGGAGTATATTTACGTTACATGACTAATATAAGATAATAAATAAATTATCATTATTTTTCCCTGATGTTTGCAAAATTATATGAATGATATTTTTGGTAAAAACTTGCTAGCGGATAAATTGAATATTGTAAACTATAAAAATGTTGAAACGTCTACATTTTTCTTTCAAATATTCAAATATTTTTAATAAGCTATACAATATAATATACTTGAAGTTTATTCAAACCTAGGAAACGCTGACAGTTTCAATATTTCGCCCATATTTATATTTGTTTCTTCTATGATGAATCAAAAACTTTAGTAACATTTAGCTCTAAAACTTATAAATAACTTGGATTATAATAAATAATGAAAGTTTACACATATCTATAGTGATTACTACCGGATGAATCTTTTAAATTCAGTATGTTATGAAAATAATTTGTGTGCAGATTAATTTTTACAACATCAGCTATTAAAAATGTTAGCTCAGTTAGTTGTGATTTTTTTTCTTTTTATTTAATGATGTCAATAACCAATTGGTTTACATAAGTCAAAAATTAAAATTACCAACAATTTTTGTATATTAACATCACAGTATTTATATATAAAGACAAACTAACGATAAAAACAATGAACATTATAACATAAAGTATCAGACAAAAATTCGCCAAATGAGTAGTCCAAATGAGTAGCTCCATTCTTCAAAATTTGTTTGATTCTATAATTAAATTTTCTTTCCGATAACTGCTTAATGTCTAGCGGTAACTAATTAAAGTATTTTGGACCATAATAATTTATTGCAAGTTTTTTGATATCCTAATTTCTTTGGCTGCCTGAAAATCCTCCAAAGGTTAGTTAAAAACATTTTTATTTTAATGTTTTTATGTGTGCCTTACACAAGATTGTCCATGCATGTTTGGGGTTACACCTATATTTTTATATCTGGTTTTCATATGCACTTTTCCCTGTAAGTATAGTTTCCATGTAAAGCTTTCACATATATCGTTTGCGACTGACTGTTCTCATTTATCTATGGCTTCGGCAAGGCAGTTCCTTGATGTGGTTGTAAAAGAGAGGTGTACACGTCAAGTAGTATACCCATAATGTATCAACGTCTACTGATGATCGCAACATCTGTGCAGTAAGATATTACATGTTTAATTTAATCAAAATTGACTAACATTATACTTGTATTATGACGCAAGAGGAAGGAAAAAATAATTCTCACTATGGGTTTCCATATCATGAAGTGTCCTCAATAGCCCACGGAGTACGTCTTTTCTATCATGTAGGTGGCATCTACGTAAGAAGAAGCGGTCAAGGTCACAGCGCTTGGTGCTATATGCGAACGCTAAGACATGATAGAACGCTATTGACATGGTGCAGGACATAGCTAGGCATCGAGAAGTGTCCTCTATAGCCCACGGATTTCTGCTTTGCATACAAAACGCGTTCGCATTAACGTGTACATCGCCTGGGCACTATTTGGCAGCTCTGCTGCATTCTAATTGCAGTAAAACATTCCGTTTTCTCTTGTACGTCTTTTGTATCATATAGGAGGCATCTACGTAAGAAGGAGCATTAAAGATCACAGCTCTAGGTGCTGTATGCGGACGCTAAGATATAATAGGCACATTGGCATGGTGCAGGACATGGCTAGGCATTGAAAAATGTCCGCAATAGCCTACGGATGCTGATTTACGTACAAAACGCGTTCGCATTAACGTGTATATCGCCTGGGCATCATTTGAAAGCTTTGCTGCATGCTAATTGCAGTAAAACTTAGTCCGTTTTCTCTTGTACGTATTCTCTATCGTGTAGGAGGCATCTACGTAAGAAGGAGCGTTCAAGGTCACAGCTGTAGGTGCTGTATGCGAACGCTAAGATATGATGAAACCCATGAGAAAGGCAGTCTCCAATTATTGTATTGTTCATTTAATCGTGACCAAAATTGACTGATAACAATAACAAACAAAAATATTACACAGTAAACATTTTATTTAACACATTGTAACAAAAATAGTTAACTTATATTCCAGAGTTCTCAAATACCCAATCCCGGAAGGCCCCAACGTTGGCGTAAACTCCAGGATAGTCAGATCTGCCACAGCCCAAGCCCCATGATACAATTCCAAACAGAAGACCATTAACTGTTAAGGGTCCGCCAGAATCACCACGACACGCATCTTTACCTCCACCGTCCACTACACCGGCACAAAGCATCCTCTCCGTTACATTACGAGCGATTGTTTGATACATTGCATAGCACTGTGAGCGTTCTACAATTGGCACTTCTACTACTTGAAGGTTTATAGCAGAAGGTTCGTTTTCCCCCAGTGCTCCCCAGCCAGTCACAACGGATGTGGTTCCTGCTTCTGCGTCACTTCCTTGTGGAGGCATGTCAATAACGGCGGTGGCGTTGTTAAAGATGATGTCTTCAGAAAGCTCCAGAAGTGCAATGTCATTATCTAAAGTGATTCTGGAATAGTTTGGGTGCCGAATTATTCTAGCAGCAGATAGTTTTTGACCACCTATAGATATGTCGGTGCTCCCAGCGTGAACAGTAAATAAGGATGCATCATTAGAACTGTAAAGAAAATATTAGTATCTATGTATGCCATTGATTTATATATATATATATATATATATATATATATATATATATATATATATATATATATATATATATATATATATATATATATATATATATATATATATATATATATATATATATATATATATATATATATATATATATATATATATATATGTATATATATATATATATATATATATATATATATATATATATATATATATATATATATATATATATATATATATATATATATATATATATATATATATATACGTATCATGTGTGCAAAATTAGGAGTTTGCTAATATTATAACTAAATATATCTGTAGATAATCATGTTGTATAATAGATGAACTATATTTGAGTTGTAATTATGTTATAAATCACTTAACATGAAGATTTCTCGTTAAAGGATTATGCAAGACTGTGCAATTTGGTAGGAATCAAATTAGAGATATTATCATAGATGATTACGAATGCAAAATTATCTATGTGTCTTAAGATATATCAGCTATAGAAGGGAAAATGATAGTACAGACTAAATAGGAAGTAGAAATGTAAACAGTATGATAGTGTATAGTAGACATAGTGAAGGTGTAACGATGCTAAACACAAATAAACTCGATAACTAAAGTGAGAGAATATACATGACAGAATTTATTTAAAAAAATAATCAAGAGGTCATGAAAACAACAAGGGAAACCAAGGAAGAATAATAATAATTGGAGAAAAAATTGAGAAACGGATAGCAGATAGAGATTGGGAACGAAATTTGCAGATAATAATTAATAGGAAAGAAAAGGCGAAGAGAAAAAAGAACGAACGTAGATTGGAAATATAAATTTGTAAGTAGTTTGCAGAGAGAAAAGGGAGAGAAGGATATTAAAGGAATTATTGGTTTGCATGAGGCCATATGGATGGGGCATGCTGAAGTTTGATAAAGGTTAGATGGACAATTTCGAGGTGTGAAAGTGAATATAATTAGTCACATATATAAGTCATGACTATAAAACAATTTTACATGGATCTCAAAGATATAATATTTTAGTGAAATCCATTTGGATTTAAAACCTCAAAATTTCTATAAATGTCAAAAATGCCAACACTTTTATATAGGGTTAAGTAGAGGATAGAAATTTTTATAATAGTATCTTTAATATCATTTTTCTCATTTGATCATATATATATATATATATATATATATATATATATATATATATATATATATATATATATATATATATATATATATATATATATATATATATATATATATATATATATATATATATATATATATATATATATATATATATATATATATATATATATATATATATATAGATAAAATAATTGGTATATAATAGAAAATACTTACATAGCAACACAATGAGCTGCAGTTACAATCCATTTACTTCCAATTATGGTTCCACCGCAGTGTCGTGATCCAGTGAATTCAAGAGCTACCGTGTATGGATAGTTGGTGATGTCTGTATCATTCCCTCCTATTATTCTACCACCAAAGCCTGGTACAACTCCATGTTGTGGTAAAGCTGCAATACAAATATAATTTTTTTAAATTATATATTTATATATATATATATATATATATATATATATATATATATATATATATATATATATATATATATATATATATATATATATATATATATATATATATATATATATTAGAAGCCAGCCTGTGCTGTATCGTATACAGGCAACAATGGCCGTAGATAGCTGCAGTGAAGAACAGTCGGTTACAACCAGTGGTCGATGAATGATAAAATAATCTTTAAAATTCATTGGAAAATTGTACGTCTTCATTGTACAATCATACTGTGCCAAAAGCTACTATGTTGCTTTTGACTTACAAGTGATACACCCAAATCGAAGTTGACTGTTACATAAACAGCCATGGGTAGTATATAACTTATCTGCATATAATTAAATAATACTAGACTGTTTTTATTACACTTGGTCCGAATGAGCGAGTAAACGAGGATCATCAGAATTTGCAACACGTTTTTTTCCTTCCCTAAAACTACGACAAACTAGGAGTAAGGTTGGTTCACATCTTCTTTTATTACCCATTTGAGACTTTCTAGACCTGGAGAGCTCAAGAAATACTCCCTCATCCAAAATGTGTTGACTTATTTTCTGGGTAGGATGTAGGTAAATTGTTTTTAATAAAATATAGTGTCTTCGTATTGTTGTACTGTCTTCGTAAGTATTTGCCGTTGTTCTTTGTTCTTTTTACTCACACACTGTTTACATGAAAGAGCAGGGAAGTACCCAAGAAAGAGCAGGGGGAGGTAAAGGCGATCAAAATTTTCATCCAGATCTTCATCCATTTATTCTTCCAGTATAGATAATCTTCATCTAAATTAAAGTAAAATATCCCATACAAAAATAAACCTGAAGGTGGCTATTTAACACGATTTTAAACCTAATTCGTTTCATAACGCGACACTCAATATAAAATATTATAAATGAGATACATTATACCAATTAAATAATTGCTTGATTGCTGTTAAAACAACATATTGTTTTAACTTAAGCTGTTAAGTGAATATGTTAAGTCAACAGGTTCATCTACAGGATATTAAAAGAAACAAAGCTTTAGAATATTGAGATGTTGTAAGAGAAAACTTACCTATGACGGCGAATACTAATGACAGAACAACACATAACTTCAACATTTTAAAGTGTGTTACACTTTACAACATATGCTATTTTATATGAATATTTTTATATATAGATATTAGAGATTAAGAACACTTTTAGATTAAATTATATTACGATAACTATGAATTCCACTCTTGGAATAAAGTATATCCTCTTGACAATAAATAATATTGCAGAGAGTGCATAAACTTGTCATATAATTCATATATAAAAGAAGTAAATGTTAATGTTTTGAATTTTATGAAGAAAGAGGCACTTGATAAAGAGATAAGATCTGGCAATCGTTGTCTCTCTATTCCACTTTAAGCAACGATTATTAAAAGGCACTGGCATATCCGACAGAAGTTATAGAAATTTTTCTGAGGAACAAAAAGGTATTATTGTGGAAACATCTGGTATGTCATTATGATAATTACCAAAAAGAAAATAGAAAAATAATTCCCCAGAATCTTATCTAGAAAATGTTGGTCAAATTCAATCATTACGAGTAACAATCTACGATTATTACATAATTAGACCATCTTTCAATTGTATGTATTTTTATGATTCAATTACTAAATAATACTCAACGATCATTTATGTAGGTATATTATCTAAGTTACAGGGAACTAACTACTGTCATATAAATATTGGGCGCGTCGGTTTGAGAGACCGAAAGTAAATTTGGCGCTATTTTTTTTATATTTACATAATTTTGTTATAAATGAAATAAAATTACCCACAGATGATGTTTTAAATTTATTATACTACATAATAAGTATATCAATATAGTTATTGATAAAGATATTTTGTATAATATTTTAAATTAACGGCAAGTAGATGGCAATTATTATAGCAAAATTATAAACAAAATGTTACTGAATATATTCACATATCAACTCTAAATCTATATTTCTTTCTAGTTTCCTAAAACATTCTTATAAAACAAAACAAAACTGCTTTACATACATTTTCTATTCAGAAAGTGATTCGTGATTTGAAAAACTTCAGTATTATTATATATATACTAAAAGGGATTTTTACAGCCCAGGATTTTTCCCCTATCAATTGATAAATGTTTTTCTTATGCAACACCTGAGAGAAACTCAACATTTCCCCTAGATGCCATATATTCATTTTTGTAAACTTGTTCTGGTTGTTCCCTTTTTCCTTTTTTTCCATTTATTTATTTATTTAATATCTTGTAAGCGCCTGGAGGCACAAAAACAACAAACAAATTGTAAAACGGTAGTTAGGAACATTTTTCTCACTAAGTATATTCTGTATCGGTCGTCCCTCAACTGCCACGGCGCCTTTGGACACATGAATATTTGACAGACCGTTATGAGCAGTCCGGAATATTATATGTAGCACCAATGTTCAAATAAATGGTTTTGATTTGATTTAAGTACCGAGAGTTGTGCATTCGAATCCCGCATCTCTCGCATTTTTTGTCAATTTTTATATTGAATTTCTTTAGATAAAAGACCGTTAAGGATTTTTCCGTCGGATCACGAGAACATTTCAATTTGTTCGGAAATTAGGGTACACAAAGCAGTCATGATATATGATAAAAAATTAGCATGGGTGCACGGGCTTTAGCAAAATTAGCATGGGCGAGCAAACCAATGTTTCAGAAAAGCGCCACCGCGAGCACCGGCGTCACCGACCCTTCTCGCCATGCCTGCATGCACATAGACTATCAATACAAATAAAAGCGAAAGAAAAAGCGTTATAAAAAAATAATTATTTTTGTTGAACCACCGTGTATATGTCGTGTCTCCCCATGGTGTCAAAAGAAACATTACTTTCCCTTCTCTTATTTTATGATAGTTCTAGATAGGTAGTTCTAGAAGAGGTAAATAAATAATTATAGCTTCCTAATTCTTTTAATTAAACAAATGAATTTCCTAACAAAAATCTTCAAGCCAACTTACACAACGTTTAAGTTATTAAGCTACCATTTAGATTTTACAATGAAATGCCGTCTGGAAAGTACAAGTAAATTTAGAGACAAAAGCTTTAAAAATGAAGCTCAGTCTATTTCATAATTAAGTTATTTACAGGCCAGTAGTAGTGAGAACCCACTGCCTGAGGTTAGGTACGTTAGTGTATACTCCGGGGTAGTCTGGACGGGCACAGCCAATTCCCCAAGATACAAGACCAACAAGAACACCCCGGACAATAACCGGGCCACCTGAATCTCCCTGGCAGGCATCCTTTCCTCCTACACCCAAAATTCCGGCACAGAACATTCTATCAGTGACGGCAGTTGTGCCATAAGCAGATCTGCAGCTGGCCTGACTGACTATGGGGACTTCCACTACCTGCAGTATCGTGGGAGAAGTGCCTCCTTCTGTAAGTGATCCCCATCCGGTTATAACTGATATTTCACCAGCGAGTGGGCTAGCAGTGGTGACTGGTAAGGGAACAGCTAAAGCATTTGCTACGGTAATAGGAGAAGCGAGTTCTAGAGCTGCAATGTCGTAGTCGATGTTCTGTCTGTTGTAGCTAGCATGGCGGATAACTCTTAAGATGGAGAGGACTTGGCCTCCAGAACCTCTGGTTGTCGATCCTACTCGGACGTTCATCAGCGGGATGAGAATGGCCCTGAAATGTATAAAATAGTTATGCTTATTCGTAATTATTATAAAATTTCGTGTAATCTGAAGGAATTTCTGACGATCACACGAAAACATTACCTACATGGAAGCTGTAACTTAATTGAGGAATAAATTTATAATTAAGGATGAACTAAAATAACATTATAAATGCTACAATATGTAAATAAATAAAATAAAACAACATACGAATATCCTTTATGGTTGCACAGTACATAAATCCTTTATGTACATAAATCCTTTATCTACATAAAGTATTAATGTACATAAGTTACATCCTTGTGTACATAAATCCTTTATGGTTGCACAGAGAAAAAAATTAGACAATCTACAAAAAAATAGAAAAGTCTACCTGCTCGAGGGCAGCCAGGGCTGCCAAGAGAAGCCAGGGACGTAACTTAGCGTAGGTAGTACTCATTAAACTGACAATTCAGCTCAACGCTTTTACAAATGTAATTTAGCCTATGCAATAGCATATTACAGTGATAATTCAACTCATCGTTTTTCACCAATGTAATTTAGCATATGCAATTTAGCATATTACACTGATAATATTTACGTCAAATGAGAGACAACAGAGTGAAATAGATTTCTGTTCCATTTAATAATTTAGTTATAATGGTATTACGTTCTGAACAATCAGGCGCGTAGCTGGTTAGCGTTCCGCTATAGTATATACGTTGGTCAGAGATGCGTATGTGCTTGAGCTTATACTATTGTCTGTGCGATAGTTATTGATCACTGATTTAATTCTGTATTTTCGTTTATCTCAATATATATACATATATATATATATATATATATATATATATATATATATATATATATATATATATATATATATATATATATATATATATATATATATATATATATATATATATATATATATATATATATATATATATATATATATATATATATATATATATATATATATATATATATATATATATATATATATATATATATATATATATATATATATATATATATATATATATATATATATATATATATATATATATATATATATATATATATATATATATATATATATATATATATATATATATTATATATATATATATATATATATATATATATATATATATATATATATATATATATATATATATATATATATATATATATATATATACCTATATATATATATATATATATATATATATATATATATATATATATATATATATATATATATATATATATATATATATACCTATATATATATATATATATATACACTCCCCGGCACAAAATTCCGTCACCCTAAAATTTTGCCCAATTTTGATGTTTTATAACTTTTTTATTTTTCATCTGATTTTCATAAATTTTTTACCAGTCTGTAGATAAGTTCATTGTGTGTCTTTTTAATTATTGTAATAAGTCATATTTTTCGTCCAGGCAATATTATACAGGGGTAAATCAAAGTGTTGTTTTTTGTCGTAAACTCAAAACACCCTGTGGAAAAATTGAGGCGAATAATTTTGTTTACAAACTGTTTGCTGCCATCTTAGACGTATTGTAAACATTTTGTTTTTTGATTCATCCCATTATCTCATTTCTTCTGCGAGCAGCAAAATTTTAAATGAAACGCTGTTAATTTTATCATTTTTAATTAAAAAACATCGACGTTGGCTAAATACGCGGTTATTGTGACAGAATATTTGACAGTACAGTTAATTTAGTGTGTTGTCATCATGGTAACTACAGCAGACGTAGGTAGAATTGTTGCCTTAATAGAGGATGGCCGCAATAAGAGTTATGTCTCCCGTACTCTGGGAATTGCGCGGTCTACAGTTTGTGATGTTTGGAATAGGTTTCTACAGACGGGAAACTTTATTAGGCGGCAAGGCTCTGGCAGAAGGAGAATGACCACTCAAGCTGATGATCACTTTGTCATTATGAGTTCTTTAAGAGATCGAAGAGCTACTGCTGTGTATCTAAAAAATGACTTGCAAATGGTACGTCGAGTAAGTGTAAGTCAAAGAACGATACGTAGAAGATTGTTAGAAGCAGGATTGCATTCACGAAGGCCAGCAGTATGTCCAAAATTGCTTCCTCGGCATCGACAACACCGACTGAGATTTGCAAGAGCGCATGCTGGCTGGACTGTAGAACAGTGGGGAAACGTACTATTCACAGATGAATCCAGGGTTTGTTTAAGGTCGCCGGATGGTCCTGAACGGGTATACAGACGTAGAAATGAAAGATATGCAGACTGCATCATATCTGAGTCACTGCAATATTACGGTGGTTCAGTCATGGTTTGGGCGGGTATTTCTACCGATGCACGTACTGACCTTGTATTTGTTGAAAATGGAGCACTAACCGCCCACCGTTACATTGAGGAAATCCTCCAAGAAATTGTTGTTCCATTTGCTCCTTTCATTGGGAACCAATTTACATTAATGCATGATAATGCTAGACCTCACGTTGCACGGGTAGTGAGCGAATATCTGGATGAGGTTGGACTTCCAAGATTGGACTGGCCCGCATGTAGCCCGGATCTCAACCCAATCGAACATCTTTGGGATGTTCTTAAAAGAGCACTCCGTCACCGTCCTGTGCAACCACTAACCTTGCAAGACTTACGGCTGGCGCTGACAGAAGAATATCAGGCTATTCCTCAAGACAGAATAAGTAATCTTATTAATTCGATGCAACGAAGAATGCAAGCTGTCATTGCTGCGAGAGGAGGACATACACGTTATTAAAATTTGTCTTTGTTAATTAATTTTGTGATATACCTAGTGGATGTTTTTGTTAATAAAAATAAGCTTGAAATCAGCGTTTCATTTAAAATTTTGCTGCTCGCAGAAGAAATGAGATAATGGGATGAATCAAAAAACAAAATGTTTACAATACGTCTAAGATGGCAGCAAACAGTTTGCAAACAAAATTATTCGCCTCAATTTTTCCACAGGGTGTTTTGAGTTTACGACAAAAAACAACACTTTGATTTACCCCTGTATAATATTGCCTGGACGAAAAATATGACTTATTACAATAATTAAAAAGACACACAATGAACTGATCTACAGACTGGTAAAAAATTTATGAAAATCAGATGAAAAATAAAAAAGTTATAAAACATCAAAATTGGGCAAAATTTTAGGGTGACGGAATTTTGTGCCGGGGAGTGTATATATATATATATATATATATATATATATATATATATATATATATATATATATATATATATATATATATATATATATATATAGGTATATATAATTCTACACATCTACTATTTGGAGTAGCATCTAAGTAAGAAAATAAAGTAACTACATAAGCCTAAAAAATAGTTCTTTATGTTCACTGTCGTCCATTTTACAACTTATTTCTGGAAATACATATTGCAATAAAAGGTTAAACCTTTTTGAATTTAAACCTCCATTGAATCTACTTATTTACCTATGAAAATAAAAATTGCTATTTTTTTCTAAGATAAAATTATAAATCACGTGATTCACTTGTATTTTTTATACATAGGTAACATGTTTTTAAGATTTTAAAATTTTACTATTTATCTAGATTTCAATTTAAATTCATTATGAATTAAGTCAAAAAGTGACTATCATTAATATTAAGCGTCACTTATCTCCTATAATAATCTCATTAAGAAAATTATTCCATATATTTTTTTTTAAATTCAAAACATACCTATTTTATATTAGGCATCTGATTTATCAAATTACTTACGTGTCAACGCAATGAGCTGCAGTAAGAAGCCATGTGGGTGAGATTATGGCTGCGCCGCAAGTGTGACTACTCAGCATTTGAAGGGATGCTGTATAAGGGTAGTTTTCAATATTTGCATTTTCGCCTCCTACGATCCTCCCATCTAGCGTTGGTACTGATCTTATTTGTGGGGCAGCTAAAAAGACACCAATACAAAATATCACATACAATATCACAGAAATAAATGAATCTGTTAAATACTTAATGAATGTTTCATTTTTATTTAAATAGGTATATTTGTCAAGGAGTTTCTTCAGGCAAATGAGGGTGAAGAAAAAATATGAAATGTTGTAGGATTGTTATTTTAAATTAAAGTCATCAATAAAAACACAGTGAAAATTATTACAAAAAATACTATCACACAAAATTTCAAAATCTTCAATGAACTTGAGAGCGAGAGTTGAGAATGACAAGCCAAAGGTGAATGATATAACCGTCTAATCAGCCAAGGCGCAGATGGGAAGTTGACTTTTAGAATTTTGCATCAAGAATTGTTTTCAAAAACAAATGTCTTATACAGTGGATAAACTGTACTATTTTTGAGAAATGTCTGCTCTAGTATGTCTGCTCGATGAAGTCTACTAACGAAAATAACGAACGAAATAAACTAATTTATAACCGTCAATAAAAAATCTCGTGCTTAAAATGTCCTCTGTAGTTCGTGTTTCACAGTAATATAATATTCGGATTACAATTTTATTTTATTCGTGTATTGGATATTTGAATCAAATTACACAAATGCCTTGTTCTGACTGTTTTTGAAACCATTGCTTTGTTCTGTTGAAACACCGGGAATATTTAATTTTCAATTAAATGAAAACTTATTACCGATTGAGAGTATTTCGATTTTTCTAAGTCTCTGGTAAAACATAATGGCGTGTACCACAGTCCCACTTAAAGAGGATAAAATGGAGAAATTTTTAAAGTAATGTTTTGGTCACATTTTTATTTAAATTTATAAGACTGAAAATTGATACTTTCAATTAGCATTAAAAAATTATTTTCTAATAAAAAGGACCCCTTTTCTCATGAAAAATGGTGTAGTGCCATATTTGCCATATTGTCCTTATTTTCTTATTTCTTATTATGTTATTATTTTAAGGTAAACCATGTTATATATGCAAACAATAATCAATATGTGCTGATATAGAGACTAGGCCAAGGCCGGCTTATTAAACAACTAATGCTAAACAACTAATGGTGATCACCACAATGGCTATTTACAATAAGTTAATAGATATACACACAGGAGAACCTGGATATCCTGCAGTTTTTGGTGATGCAGAGGAAAAATTAATTGTATCAGGCATTCATTCAAGTGACTTTCGGCTTTTCCTGTCACTGAATTAATTCTTACTTAAATAGAATTGGTAAGCAAGTTTCTCGGTTTAAGAATAATTTTCCAGGAAAATACTGGATAAAATTATTTCGTATACGTCATAAGGATTTGACTTTGATGTTGCCAAAATTAAAGAAGCAGAAAGGGAAGAAACTAGTCATCGGTGATAGTCTTGCCAGTCATAATGTGGATGTACTTGATTTATGCCAGCAAAATAATATCTCTTTTGTTTGTTTACCACCTCACAGCACACATGTTACGCAACCCTTGGATGTCACATTTTTTGCACAAAAATGTCAAATTTTATCTGACTACAAAGAAACTCTGCTGGCAAACCGAAACGCTAGCAGCCGAGCTACAGGTTTGGCAAAACAATGCTTTCCATCTATTCTCAAACAGTTGATGGAAAATCTCAAGGACAATGCAGTCACTAATTAATGTACAATATGGATTTCGGAAAATGTGGTATAGTCTTCCTTGTGATGCCACTCCACTATTAGATAGAACAAAAAGTTGTTGCAGTAGTTGAACACTGATATGTAGAAAATCGAGTGCCTTGAAAAGAAAAGTACAGAAACAAGAACATGCGCACAAAAAACGTTTACAAATCGACCCAGGAAAAAGCATTGAGGGCCAGGGCAGGGAAAGCCAATCACTTGTCTTAGTGGACGTTTATAAAAAGAAAGTGAAGTATTAATTAGTACAAGGGAAAATGCTAGAAATTACTGGAAGTGGCCAATAAAGAATGACGAGATTTGGTACAACTTGATGTTCCTGGTGCAATCGATCCTCCAATATAAGTTACAAATCGGGAATTTTATAAATTTCCGCATCTAAACAAATTCTGATGGCAATCATTTTCCTAATACACATCATGTACTTTTTAATATTTTATTTAGTTTTGGACAAAATTTATATTGTTTTTTTTAAATACACACCTGCTTTTACACATGTAAACTAATAAAATTGCATATGGAACCATAATTCTTATTTTACTAGGCAAATATAGGAAAAATGGTGTTATATTATTATACCAAAATAAACATCGTACTCAAAAGAATACACGAAGAACACAAACTAGCCAATCTGCTACCTACGTACCAGTTTGGATTTCGAGAAAACATGTCAACGATATACCAAGCCCACAGGATAGTAAATCAAATAGCTAAAAGTATTGAGGAAAAGAGATTCTGCAACGGAGTAATTCTAGATGTCTCGCAAGCATTTGATAAAGTGTAGCACGTAGGTCTACCATACACGTAGGTCTACCTCATATATACCAGCAATTTACCCAAAACGGAAAACACTATGATAACAGCTTTCGCCGATGACGTTGTAATCTTATATATACATCATAATCCCGACACAGCCACAGAAAACATACAAATCCACCTGGATCAACTTAACGATTGGTACAACAGATGTCGAATAAAAATAAACCAGACTAAATCCGTCCAAGTAACATTCACCACACGCACACGCATATGCCCGCCTGTAACGGTCAACGGAATCCCTGTACCTGTAAAATAAGACGCTAAATACCTCGGATTGCAGCTAGATCAACGACTCACATGGCGCAAACATTATAATCCCGGCACAGCCACAGAAAACATACAAATCCACCTGGATCAACTTAACGATTGGTATAACAGATGGCGAATAAAAATAAACCAGACTGAATCCGTCCAAGTAACATTCACCACACGCACACGCATATGCCCGCCTGTAACGGTCAACGGAATCCCTGTACCTGTAAAACAAGACGCTAAATACCTCGGATTGCAGCTACATCAACTCATATGGCACAAACACATACAGACAAAACGACGACAACTAGATCTAAAATCCAGGCAGATGGATTGGCTCATGGGTCGTAAATCCAAACTATCAGTCAAGAATAAAGTCCTCTTATATAAAGCAAGGCTACAACCTATATATATGCTATACCTAAAACCCATATACGCTAAAACCCATATATATGCTATAACGCAACTTTGGATGGTCTCCAACTTTGGGGATGCACGAAACCATTACGCCTGAAAATCATACAAAGGTTCCAAAGTAAAACACTCCGTGCGATTGTTAACGCACCTGGTATATTAGTAACCTAACGCTGCACAGGGACCTACAAATCCCATTCATAACAGAACATATACATATTATAGCTACTAACTACAACAGAGACTTACAGAATGTCAATGCGAATTAATAGAAACCTGTACAAGTACATGGCCAGACCTCCTCCCAACAGAAGATTAAATAAATCCTGGCCAGTAGATCTCCTCCGGCAACACTAACCTAGATTAGTGATATAGGTATAAGGAGAAATTTCAATGGACATCTCCATTTCATGCCGAAGACTTCCAACATATTTACTAAATACACCAATGTAGTAGATTGTAAATTGCAATAAAACACATACAAAGATGGAGTAATGTATTGCTTTAGGGGATTTACTTTACTGCAAAGTCAATTTCCCAGCTAAAATATTGTATGGTATAAAGATACCTCCTCATTAGGTACTTTACGCCACTTTTAATTATTAAAAAAAATGTTTTTGTTTATTGTATCATAGTAAAATATCAATAGTATGTTTGCTTGTTATTGTATAATATGAATAAATTAATGTGAACAAATGTACAACGTCTTTTTTATTTTTTGTTGGAGCATTTTCTGGTATATAACCACTGGAGTAAAGTAAGCCGGTTTTACGGTATACTAGGTACTCGAGATACTAATCTCCTGCACCATTTGGATGAAAACATTGTAAAGTGATAAAAAGTAATGCAGGGTGTGAGTACAAGTAAAAATAAAGTCAGTTTGATGCAGCGCAGACTCTTCGTATCCATGACAAAAAACAAAAGGGCATTTCATTATTTAACCCCATTATTTAACCCAGTCGAAATCTACCATATACAAGCGGGCCGCACAGCACAAAATAAACACCCTGTTTAACATTTCTGATCCAAAACTATAGTAGGAATTATTTAGTTTGCTTTTGATAATAATATATTAAAAATAAGTACACACACTACACAATTGTTCGAATTAAGTTATTTGCGATTTTCTCTTTATTGGCATTTTTTTGCCGCCACTATTTTGTGTAAGACCCTGTACAAAGTTTTGTGCACTCTATAAGAAGACACCATAAAACCTACAACACAGAACAAATGACAAAACGTTTTAATTTAAATGTGATCAATGCTAAAAAAAATGGTCATAGGAAACTGGTCATAGGATTGAGTTGTGGCCATGAGATATTTAAATCAACGAGAACTGTATCATCATCATCATCATCATCAAATTTTTAGAAACTTTTGCGAAAACCATTTTCCATAAGAAATAAATTGAAGGGACCCTCAATTTATTTTTTTATAGGCGACAAAATACTATCATTTATCTATAACAGATATAGAAAAAATACTTCAGAATTACAGAAGCTAAATTTGGAGCGTGATACATAAATTATGAAAATTTATTTTTTTTTTAAATCACAAAATTGAAAATATAAAAAACGTTACCTATATACTATTTCAAAGTGTGATTGTTTATGTCATTTTATGAAGGAAAATCTCATATGAACATATACGTTCGCAACTGGTAATTCTTTTTCTACAAGGTATTGATTTTTTTAATATCGTTCTTTTTAATCTGGGAAAGTACTTGGAATGTTTTAGATATATAAGTTGTTTTTTGGTTCTGCCAGTGGCATCTCTCTGATAGATTATCTTAAAATAAAGTTCATCATTATCAATGTCAATTGATAGTTTCAATTTGTTTCAATGTAATTTGATTGCTAGTTTCAATTTGCATGTAAGTAGTTCAATCAAGAATTATGCATCTGAAAAAAAACGTAAGAAATAATTTTCATGTGAAATTGACCAGACTTATCAGAAAAAATAAATTCACTTGGAAAAATGCCAGTGGTGTTCACTGGTTTGATAAAAATATTAGAGCACATGTTTGCAGGGGCACTACTGATGGACGAATAAAATATCTTTTCTAACTAAAATATGTGGTTAAATATCCTATTAACACATACCAAAATTGATAACAATATCTTAGGTACTTCAGGAGATACTAAAAAATATCGATTTAAAAAAAGTATTCAACACTCTAGCCTATGGCAGAAAAATTAAACCGTTACGGAGATATTATTATGTTATATGGATATAATTTTATTCATAAAGTGACCTACGGAATTTCATAATATACGTGACCTACGGTATTTATCATAATAAAACAAATTACAGATCTCGCTTGAATTTATTATATTGTCGATGTTAAAATGGCATCTTGTTCTATTTAGTTTCTTGTACTATCATTTATATATACATTTTATTTCACCTATATTATTTTGTTTCGATTTTTGCATAGCTAGTTCTATCATTTATTATTTTAAGCGATAAATATTGTATAATTCATATTACTCCATGCTACAGTTTTTCTTGAACACTTACCTGAAGCAGTCGCCAGAAAGGCAAGGATTACCAAAGATCTGATCATTTTGAACTGGGACGATAATATACTACGATAGCTATATATCTAAAATTATGCAGACCCTACGAAAGTGATTTAGATTAGAAGTAGGTACATGTCATGATAAAAATTATATTTGAATGCTAAGGCTTGTTAAGCTTCATCAATTTTTGATAACTGAAGTCTCCACGAAGTCATTTAATCTATTGTTCTCAAATTCCACAGATTTTTAATGCAAGATCTTTACTTCTGATACCACTTCATGGAATATTAAAATAGGAGAATTACACTCAAACATATTCCACCATATTATTCATATAATATGGTGGAAACATATAATTCATTTGTTAGGTATATTCTAGGTATTTGATTTCATTACTTTAGGTTACTGTAGTTAAAACATCATGTTTTACATTTTGATATGGATAGATATGCGATTTATATTTTTACTTTGTGGTAATCTTGTCACGTTTGATGTGATTGCACAAAGGTACATCAAATGTATCCGATACCTATTATATCAAATTGCGCAATCTGATGACAATTATTCCTAATATCATATATGAACAAAAAAATATGTGCTGAATATAATGCAAAAATGTTTATAAATTAACTACAGAGACATCTATCATTAGTTTACTCAATCAGTAATAAAACGAAAGAGATATCTACAAGGAAACCACGACCGCCATCTATCTTTCGGTGTTTAAAACATGCAGGAAGCCCGATACTCGGTTGTCTGATTTCCTTTACACTAGTATGATGTCGTTGTCTGATACGTGATCACTCTATCACGTTTTATTATATAGTTCACTCATCAATATGAATGTTTTATTAGTTATTACTAACCAGCCTATAACTTCCTTGTAAAAAAATATATCGATTTAAAACTTTGGGAAGTTGTATCGTTGACAACGGTGCACAGTTTGATTGTTTCAAGATCTGATTGCCATTTCCGGTTTAACCGGAAACAGTATCAACTTTGTTATTTTTAATAGAATACCCTATATATTATTAGAAATTTAGATTGCCCAGAAAATTCTAGAACCAAAACATGTAGCATACCCTATATCTATCTTTGACAGTTTTCGAGAAAATGGCGGTTGAAAATGTTATATCAATGATAAAATACTTCATTTTCACATAAAACAAATGAATGTAGGAACAAATCTGTTACGGTTCTTTAAGTTTTTTGGAGAGTAAAATTTGATAGTCATAGAAATTTCATTTCCGGCTTTACCGGATGTACTACTAAAAGTGATTTTCAGTCTCAAATTAGTTCGATATTTTTAATGGAATTGTGTATTGAACTGTATTGAACATTAATGTTCAATACATTCACATTCTACTAACCTTTCTTGATATTTTTTTATTCTTCTGTCCCCTACCTAATAGTTTATGAGATATCGGTGGCTGAATGTTCACCTGCACTATAAATATGTCACAAATCTGCTCAAAGCAGAAAAATAAAATAAGTTTCAAAAGTGAATCACTAAAAGTAATAGCTAGGTATAATTTATTTTAACCATAATTTAAAGGTTTAAAATGTACACCGTTGACTTCTCGGCAAGAATTATTTTTTTCTTTAAATTCCCGAAGAAAGTTTTCCATTTGAATTGTAGTAATAGAGTTTATCACTTGCGAAATTCCATTTCTAAGGTCTTCTATGTTATCTGGTTGTGTCTTATACAACTTTTCCTTGACATGGGTCCAGTAAAAAAATCCAATGGTGTTAATTGGAGTAATAGAGTTTATGACTTGCGTAATGCTATTTGTAAGGTCTTCTATGTTATATGGTTGTGTCTTATATTTCCTTGATATGGGTCCAGTAAAAAAATCCAATGGTGTAAGGTCTGGAGATCTCGCACATAAACATATCTATTTTGAACAACTAGATAACACAAACACTTACTAAAAGGTCAATCAATAATAAAACGAATAAATTAAATGACAACTGTCCAGAGAAACTTTTAAATAATGCAATGCAATGCAATGCAATGCAATGCGATACCTCATAAACTATTAAGTTTAGGCAGGAGACAGCAGAAAAAATATCCAGAAACGTAAGTAGAATGTAAATTTAATGTTCAAGACGGGGTGTTCGCCAAATTGTGGCCCTTTGATATCAAAAAGAGATTTTGAGGATCTGTATGTTGACTCAGTTGTTGTTGATGATGAATATAATGACGCAGATGCCTAAAATTTAGACATAGAAGATTTTTTTGCATCTTCTTCAGACTCTGTCACAACAAGCAAGCGTTGTTCTGACCACGAAAATGCAATATTTGTTTATCATGTGTGCTACAAATTTCGATAATCTATAGATAATCTATATACTACTGAATTTAAGCAACTTTATACAGTATATAAATATCTTTTAACAGTATATAAATATTATCTAACTTGTTTCTTTATAATATAATTATTTTAATTTGTAAGTGATATTTTTATTTCTTTATATTTTAGAATATATTTTTATTCTTGTAGTTTTGTGGTATTCGTCGACTATTTTATGTTTTTAATTATTTTTTATATGAATAAACTTTAAATTTGTTGTATTCGTTGAATATTTTATGTTTTTATATATTTGTTATATGAATAAATTTTAAATTTGTACATTCTATTTTTATTGCCAATGAATAGGTAATATAACGTTAATCCGTTACTCTCACAAATAATATTTAATAATAATATCTTTTGTAGGGCCCTGATAAAATTGCCCGTAGGTAGGGCCGTATGTAAGGTCCCAGCACGCGCCTGCTGGAAGGCCCATCTTGTAGAGCATTTCAAAAATATTTTCCCTCATCGAAACGAAAAAAAAATTAACTGCCATGACCATAGACCAAAGAGTAGCAATTCGATTTCCGGTGATATATTTTGCCTTTCTTACCTTCTTCAGAAACTGTATGGTGCAGGGACCATGACTAGGACCATAAAATGGAATATATAACAGGACCGGTAAAACATGCTAATGGACTAACAAATATAGAATATTTTTAAACCTGAGACGAAAATATATACTTTTATGGGGCAATAAATTATAAAATATCATTTGTATTCCGAACTTTATCATGTCAATACATCGTAACCTTGCAACGGCATTTTATTTCATTATCATGGGATTACGAAACAGTAGAAATGTCAAAAAGCTAAACATTCCTTAATCTCTCATTAATATCAATAATTTTTTTATGGCGAACGTATTTGGAAATATACATGCAAATAAAACGTTATTTATAGTGAGTGTTGATAATGTTTGAAATAAAACTCTGAAATAAAACTTTTATTTCCAAAAGCCTGCTATCTGATATCAATTAGGGCCCCTTCAATATGTCTATTTTTCTACACTGCTTTTCAACAAAACCAGATAAATATATACCAGAAAAATATGTAGCCCAGAATACAGTTCAATTGATATTTTCAGTCGTTTTTCCAACCAAAGCTAATATTATTCACGTTATTTCATTCTATTTCACATTCTTTCTATAATCTCCTATAATACCAAGGATGCTTAGCACCTAAAAAAAATACAGTTATTCATGTACTTACATTGAAAAGTAAGATTTGCTTACCTTGGATAATAAATACTTAACATCTGGGCCTTCTCCAATAAATTGCTTTATATCATTTGTAGAAAACGTTTCAGCTATTTTCGGTATATATCCTTCAGATTCTCTTTTCAATAAGGCGTGCTATTTATGATATTTAGATATGTCGGTATATATACACACCGTAGATTTTAAAATTGAATAATGTGTCCATAAACTTGGGGATTTAAATTTCTTAGATAACTCATCAACATAATGCAAGTAAAACGTTTTCTGAAAAGCTGCTAGTTTTATTTTTATTCCTTCTATCCATGAACTGCGAGTAGAATTTTTCGTACATTGTAACTGGTAATAAATTGTTTGTTGGAGGTGTTCTTACTGGTTTAGTATCTTGGGGTACTGGCTGCGTACCGCCCAATTTCCCTGGGGTTAACACCGACGTGTCTAACCTCGGAGCTTGGGTTACCAGTGCGACTGGTTTTTTGATGTTTTCTAATTAAATCTTCGTTGTTTTCTAATTAAAACTATAAATACAAATCATATACCTAAGTTAACTTCATAAAGTAGACAATATTTAATAAAAATCAAAGCAGTATAAAATAGTTTGGTGCCCAACGTGGGGCTTGGTATACATGAGAAAAAGAATGCGAAAGAATGAGAAAGAAAGCTAGTAAAAAAAACGGATTTAAGAAGTGGAAATATAACAAAAATAATACAGACAAGAAAAACAGAGAAACAATCAGAAATATATTAGAATTATCATATCATCTATTAGAAATGTTCAAGTAAATGGAAATAAAAAGAGATGAACAAAAGGAAGAATCATTCAACCGATGAAAGCAGAAAAACGAATTTAAAGGACTTATACAACAAAATGGAACAGAAATAACTAATATAATGGAAAATAAACTAAAAATGATTAAAGAAGAATTTAGAGTAGAACGAAAAAAAAATTCAGGAAGAAATAGAAATAAAAATTTAATAAAGGAACGAAATGCAGAAAACACAGAGAACGTAACAAAGAAGGGTACAGAATGCAAGAAAAGAATAATAGTACAGATATGGTAAATTAATGAAACATTAAGCACAAGTAAATAAAAAAATATATAAAAAGAAATAGAAAAACTAGAAAGAAAAATAAGTGATACAAACAGAGATTAAATGGACAAGAAGAACAGGTATAAATAGAAGGAAGATCGAGTACAGGAAGAAATCTACAAGATTCATATACAATCAATTAGTTAAGACATGAATTAATAGAAGAAATAGAGGCTTAGAGGACAACAAAAACAAGCAATATATACAAAATTTATTTAGGGATATCAAACAGACGAAGAGGACTGTGGATAGTACAGAAGAAAAGAGAAACTAAAGCAACTTCTTCACCAGAAATATCTCCACAATACTAACAAAAAAGCCAAAAAACCCAAGAAGCGGGCACGTCAAAGGAAGGAACCAGATACAAAGAAGATACCCCACCCTCAGTCTATTAACGTGGTTGGTAACAAAAATTATGCGGACATTTTAAAAGTGTCTAAATAAATATATTCACAGTCATACAAGAGTGCATTCAGAGTGCATAAAGTAAACATATTCACTAAAGAAGGGTTCAGACCGAAAGAAGCATCCAAGAAAACAACATAGTACACTTTACATATGAGGATAAAAATAATAGACCTATATAAGTAATGGCTAGAGGAATTGACCCCACATCCACCGATCGAGGGGGATTCCACAGAAAGAGAGTTTGCTATTGAAGGAGTAATCAATATTCAAAAACGTGAAAGAAAAGGGGAGGAGAGGCCACCAGAAAACGTCGTCCCTTATTCATGATAGTCTTTAACCAAAGAGAAGATTGTTACCATAACTACTGTTATACCATAATATAAATATATATGATTTTCAACACATATTGGGACTCCAGGTAAAAATCAAATCATTGCGGAAACGATCTAATCTGATCCCTCAGTGCAAGAAATGTCATGGATTCGGGCACGCGCAAAACAATTTCTTCAAAGAACCAACCTGCGTTAAATCTGCTGGAAGACAACTCAGCAGCGCGTGCTGAAAATAAATACCATATATGCTGCAGTATTCTTAAAAACAATTTAGAAAATTCAAACATATAAGTAATTTAATTTAATAGTTTAGTCTAGTTCGCCGGAAAAGAACATGAAATATTAGATATAGATACTTTTGAAAAATTCGTTCTAGATTATTTTTGTGGAAATTATGCATAAAATAGAGTAAGATTTTTTTTTATTTTGGAACATTTAATTATAATTAACATACATCGCTATATTTAGATATGATTTACAAAATATTGTTAATTTATTGTTTATAGCAATATCTTGCAATTATATGACCAGACATTTTCTCGCTATAGAGGTCACTAAACTTCATTCAATATGTACTTATAGTTAACTGACCCTGTATAAGATACCGCACAGTTGCCACATGTAATTATTCTACTACTTACGTACGTCTACTTTAAATATGACAATCACGTAAACATTTATTTTTATAGTTAAAAGCGGCAACGCCGATCCACGACCTCTCCAATAACGAATATTCAAGCGGTATATCTCTTTTTAACTTATTGGAATGACGCGCCGTCTGTATTAGTTTGACAGTCCCTATGGACTCTCGGAACGTTCGGATCTCTTACAGTGGCGGGTTTGCGGGTATTGCTAATATATTATTTATATACCTACCTATGTAGGTATACATCGAAATGACGCGCCGTCTGTGTTTAGTGAACGGAGTAGCAAATGTCCCCTCTCTTACATAGGATCCATGGGTTATACGCACGTAAATTGTAACGGTCATTCGCGATAGTGTAGTGCGTTGGTTAAGATATTCGCGTGTATATATATAGTGCTGTTTTAATGTGATTTGTGATACAATATAATATAGGCGAAGGATGGAAAATATTCCAAAACGTAGGCAGTACCGATCGGTAGGTGAGAAAAGAATAATTTTACGAGTATTTTACTGCATACAGAGAGATCACACTCATCGCGACAAAGATGAATTGGTGGATATGTGTTCGGATTATACAGAAGCATCAAAGGCAAGCATATATACACTTTTAAAAGAAGAAAAGGTACATGGAAGTGTACAGCCACCGAAACCAAAAAGCGGTCGAAATAAGATTGTAGTGGACGATGATGCAAAAAATGCGATACGTAGAACGGTCCACGGTTTCTTTAGAAATAACGAATTGCCTACTTTAGATAAGGTACTGCAAGGTATAAGTGAAAATGATATTATACCTAAAATGTGCAGGAGTAGTCTGGCAAAAATTTTGAAAGACATGAATTTTAAGTATGGAAAAGTAGACAGAAAAAGTATTCTCATAGAAAGATATGAAATAGTTGCTTGGCGGATGGATTATCTTCGAAAAATAAAAAAGTTTCGAAACGAGGGGCGGAAAATTTTTTACACTGACGAAACGTGGGTCAACGAAGGACATACTATGAAGAGAGTCTGGCAGGATGGAAAAGTGAAAAATGCACGGCAAGCTGCGATTGAAGGCTGGACAACTGGTTTAAAAATGCCGTCTGGAAAAGGTCGCCGTTTAATCATAACGCATATTGGAAGTGATAGTGGATTTTTGCTTAATGGAGAACTGATATTTCAATCTAAGAAGACCGGAGACTACCACGAGGAAATGAATTCCGAAGTATATGAGAAATGGTTTGCCGGCGTACTTAAGCATTTGGAATCAGGAAGTGTCGTGGTTATGGATAATGTTTTGTACATATTATTTTTGTTTCTTGTGGGAAATATGGCTACTGGCGAACCACCCACTGAAAAATGGTAACGCGCTGAAAGCAATACTTCATGAGTGGTGTGGAAACTTGCATTCAATATCAGCTGTAGTGTTGAAAATCTACATATAAAAACCTACTACTTTAACCCCCTGTAAGTAGTTTAACCCCTTGTAAGTAGGTACCTATTGTTCATTGACTTTATTTTTATGTAGGTACTTACCATCCTAGATCACCTTCTACTTTCACCCCCCTAAGAAAAAAAAATGTCTACGCCAATGAAGAACATTGTGTAGGTCAGGGTTGCCGGTCGTTGAACTATACATACATATTGTACGCCGTATATAGATCAGCTACTCAATCATAGACCTAATTATTTTACTGTTGACGTTTATCAGAACTTGAACTATAGCGAAATTCTTAAGAGAGTAATCAGCAACCGTGTTTTCGACATATATATGCTATGATCTTTTAGTTGCCGCGTTTACCTTTAAACCTTTAAACTATCAGCAGCGTATATATCCCAAACTAGATCTAGTCGGCTACAGGAAAGACGGGAGATATCTTTTGGCAAATAGGACTGGAAATCCTTCTCGAATTATTCCTAAAACGTTTTAGAGCATCTCGATTTTAGGCGATGCACCGTCGTGAATGAGTCCATCACAAGCACCAGGAAAATAGGTTGACATGACGCTAGAATTGCATCCAACATATGATTTTTCTAGTATTGTAAATACTTCTGGACCCGAGTATATGGGAGCCTCGTTTAAGAAAACGTTTGTGACATGCGACATGCAATCGATCTGTCCAGTCAGCAATAAGAAAGGTCAGGAAATACGGAAAGGTCACAATTTCCTGTGTTGATAAATAAACATATTACTGATTCGTTTTATTTATAGGCTGATAAATAAATATTGCTCTTTATGAATGACTGAAAAGTCAGTACAACCTACTTAAAATTTTAGAGGCCATGCTTTATGTTTAATTTTAAATAACATAATATGGTCAGTTTGATAGTTCGGTTTCAAAATATATCAATAGCTTATTCATTAGAATGTTTATGTTTCATACACGCATAAGTCAAAATACTCCAATAATATCTGCTTCGATCTCCCGACGTGCACCGGCAGCTACCATAGCCGTAGAATTGATTCAATAGTTCAATAATCGGTAGTTACGTAGTAAGTAGGCTCTAATCGGCACAGTTGCCAAAATGTTTCAATACCATTATGAAGTAGATAAGTATAATATGTAAGATGTACTTGTGAATAATTTAAAAAAGAACTACTCCACGCAACAGTTGATATGTATTTCTGTTAAGACTTTTAGTGTCAGTTAGTCGATTATTTCCAAATTAAATCATTTCCTTTTGTTGGTTTTGGTTTAATTGAAACAAATCTTTTATATCCATTTTTACAATACATCGTACAATATCAACGATGATTGACTTATGTTAGGTACATTTTTATGTATTTGGAAATATGCATTTTTTAAACCAAAAATTCACTAAATAATAAACGTCGCAAAAAATGTACCTATAATCTTTATGTAAATTTTTCAACTGTTGCTCGGTGACAAGCAAAAAGTTTATCTTTTATAAGTACAGGTGTCAAGTTTAGTCAATTTCAACAAGAAATTTGATACCAGAAAACAACGTAAATAAGCTAATTACCTATATGAAATTAATATAAAATTTAGAGATTACCTGCTTTTTTGTAATAAGACAAATCAAACTTCGGAAACTTAATCTTCAACTTCCGATAATAGTCAAAACTTAAATGAAACTTAAAATAATTTTAAATGAAACGAGATATCCCCCTGTATTATAGACGAGGGATTATAACCTCGTCTATAATAAAACTGCAGAAATTTTGACTCTATTCCATCACAATGCGATATGTATCCGGCTAACATTATAAGTCGTCAAGACAATACATTTTGCTATTTACTAGTTTAAAATATGTAGGTACCTATGATATAAAATGTTTTTTATATCAAATTATTATATATCAAATATTATTTAAAGATTTATCAAATACTTGAAATCCATAACTATCGATTAGTAGGCAGATAGCGAGTGAATTGTGTTTCAAAGGTTATATAAAGAAAATTTATTTTAACAAAAAAATTAGTTCCATCAACATGTTCAAATTGGTTGTATTGCTAGCCATTCTCGGTACCGTTGCCAGGGGTAAGTAAACTTTATCATTGTAGTTACATTGCAAAATTAAGGGGCGTTATATTTATTTAAAAATTACAAAATTGAATTGTTTTAATAGTTTTGATATTTATTTTAAATATTTGTTTGTAACAACAAGTGTTTTATTTAATTTTTATTTGAGGTTTGAGGACTTCATTTTCTGTCAAAAATCTCTATTAATTTAGTATATGATACCTAGTAATAGCTTTAGTTTGTTCCGTACGTACAAGAAAATTACGATAAGATTTATTGTCATTTTTAACTTTTCGATCACTTACTGAAAAAATACAAATATATCTTCCACTGGCGTTGCGAATTTTAGACTTTTTATTTATTTTTATAATTTTTCATAATTATAAGTCATATACAAAATTATAAAATAATCTAAAATATCAAACCACAAAAAATATAAATTGTGAAACCAGCGTCAACATGGTTTGTAGTTCCACTGAAGAGAATATGACTTCTACTCTACTCTCAATTCGGTATCCTAGGAACTACATAAAATCATACGCTCCCATATTCTTGGCTAAAGATGTGACCTCGATAACAGGGGGTCGAGCGGTACCATCGCTCTTTACCCCTAGTATCTATGTAGGCCGAAACCGCCTCGTATGGGGTAAGCCGCACGTCACGTGCTCCTCCCCACAAATGTGATCAGTGTCACGTGAAGTTCGGCAACATCTCCCGGTCCTAGCTGATGGGCCTCACCGGCAGAGGCTTGCTTCTGGCGCTCTTGACTTTCTTCGTCGCGCCGGTGTCTATTACCGCCCGGGGGTGTCATGTCGGGTGTTTGAGGGATCCTTCCTGCCTCTCGCGGGGGTTGATAGAGCCCGGCTGCGCGGCATTCAGGTTGGTATGGGAAGATGAGTATTGTAACTCAGGATGACAGAGCTCGCAAGCTGATCAGCTATCAGCTCGTTGGCTCAGTCAAGTAAGGTAGGGGTGTGTGGTTTGGTAAGGTAGTCCGCGAGGCCGACTGGTTTCTTTTCTTTTTCTTCTTCGGTATCGTCTGCCTCTTCTCGAATTAGTTGTGCTGAAGCATAGGATCGTGATTATATTATACTCTGGATCGTAGTCCGTGACCAGCCGGATCAGCGGATTCCCGTGGTCCTCTGCGATGACCTAGAGCTCCTTGGCGATGACGTAGAGCTCCTCATCTCCGTGGCCGTCTTGTACTTCAGATCCCTTCGGATGACCTCCTTGGTCACATACCAAGGGGCACCTACTGCAGCATACAATCATATAGAACATCACCATATTTAAGTATATAGCGGATTTGCACTTGGTCTGTCAGATTTGTCTCGTTAAAATAGAAAACTTAATTTCGCTAGATCAAGAGTTAACAATCTTTGATGCAACTGGTCCAAATAATAGTTTCAGTTGATTTATGTGGAATCTCTTATATCGTATATTATACTATTTTCTTACCAAGCTAACAAATGATTATTAGTTACTGTAATATCTGAAATTGTATATAGGTATCGATTTTCTAATTCTTTTGACATTCCTTGTGTATTTCAAACTGTTTGGGTTGGAATCATCTTCATATTCATACGTTTTATACAAAACTGAGCTCATCTTTAGTGAAGGCTAAGTAATGCATAACGGTTGCAATCTATAAAAATACGATATATTTTCTGTGGTCTATTTCTATTGAAAAATTATTAAATTATGAACGGGTATTTTCCTATAGCACTTTTGAGTAAAATAAAATATATAACTGTTATAATAGAACAGATATGTTAACAGAGTCCCATCTTTACCACTTTGTCTGAAAGTCAATTTCTCCCTCAGGTGCCCCCCAATCAAGGGCGGTAGTTCCCCTGTTGGACGGTAGAATTATTGGTGGAACCGATGCTAACATTGAAAACTACCCCTACACGGCATCCATTCTCAGAAGCAACAGTCACATATGCGGTGGCGGAATAATTTCGGCGACTTGGATAATTTCAGCTGCCCACTGCTTCAGTGGTTCCGTAAGCCTCTTCTCCGTACGTGTTGGATCCACCATCAGAAACTCTGGAGGTCAAGTGATCGCCGCATCCAGGATCCTCATCCACGCTAGCTACAGCAGTAGCACCATTGACTACGATGTCGCCGTAATCGAACTGGCATCATCCATCACCAACGTCAACGCTCGTGCCATCGCTCTACCCACTGCCGGAACTGGCCCCACTGCTGGTTTTACAACCACCATCACCGGATGGGGAACTCTCAGTGAAGGAGGCGTCTTGGCATCCACTCTCCAGGTCGTCCAAGTCCCAGTTGTTAGTTTGGCCGACTGCAGTGCGGCCTACGGAGCTAACTCCATCACCGCAAGAATGTTCTGTGCTGGTGTCTTGGGAGTTGGAGGTAGAGACGCTTGTCAAGGAGACTCTGGCGGTCCAGTCGTTGTTGGAGGTGTCCTTACCGGTTTGGTATCTTGGGGAATCGGATGCGCGCGTCCCAACTACCCCGGAGTCAACACCAACGTGCCCAACCTCAGAGCTTGGGTTTCAAGTGCTACTGGTTTATAATCAGTTACCTAATGTGCTTGAGATTGGTTTACGCATCAATTTTCTATCGTGTTTCTTATATATTATATGCAAATAAATTATTTGCAAATTAATGGTTGTTTTTTTTTCTTATATTGATATCGCTGCCATGTCTCCTGGAGGAAAATCTATGGGTTCATACAGTTAAATCGGCAGCAAAGTTTAAATAAAATTTGATACCAGCTATGGTATATTTATGATACTAACAACTTCTCCGCGGAATATTTTTTTAATTCTCATATGAAATTACATTTGATATCGAGATAGAAAAGGTACGCATAAACTTGCCATCAGATTGAATTGAGAAAAATGCTATGAGATATTTATATATGATATGAGACCAAATTTATGAGATAAAGACGGAGATTCACGTCGGTTGTGTCACTAGTTTTCGTCAAGCACGAGAGAGATTTGATTTATAATGACGTAGTGGTATTGTTTGATAAAATCTATGAACTTCTACGAAGTTGTTCGCTGCGACATGTTGAGAGTGTTGCTAAAATAGTAGGTAATGATAAATGAGGGTACCTATGTGAGACAAATACCGGGTGGGTCAAAAAAATTGCACTTTTTACGTTAACCTTACCTTTTTTATGGGTTAACCGATTTGAATCAGTTTGCTTACAGAACAGAATGGACTATGGACAGGATTTAAAAAAAGTTAAGGGCTATCATAAAAAGGGCAAAAAAATTTGCCCATCCAGTATTTGAGTTACTGCATTACAAATGTACTCAATGGATATTTAGTTATTATACCTACAATTTTATGAAAATTAATTCATAATCTATACGATGTTTGCGAAAATGTTTTCCTGTAATAGGATAAGGCTCATCTAATACTAATCATGAATTAGTAATTGGGTATTAGGAATAAGCTAATATGTTCTGAACCGACAGTTGATACAGAATGAATATGAGTCGACAGGGGTAGGAATACATGATCAAAAAGTTCCCATCCCTAACTGGTGAGCTTCATCCTTATTTCATACTTATAGTGACACCGTGCTGGGTTTTCAGTAATATTTTGGAATTATTACGTTCTATGACAAAAATAGAGGTATGGAAAAATATTGATATTTAAATTTTCTATAAAACATGTCGTTTAAGTCGTTTGCAGATTATTAAGCGTGCTTACGTTAATTGACGGCAAACTTAGAGGTAGGTAACAAAAACGATTTTGGATGGAAACAATATTTATCCAACCTTATAATATTCTGTTTTGTAGCTAAATACAATAATGCCATATCCTAAAGTGAAGTTATTTAACAGTGCCAAGAATCGAAACAATGTCATTTATTATTATCAATTGAAAAATAAAGAAAAAGTTGGAAATATAGAAATTTCATTTAACAGTGAGAAATAAAACTTCTCGTCCAATGCCGTCCAAGGCAACAAATTAGAGTTCTTACATAAAACATTTATCAATTATTAACAAATTTCAAGAGCAATAGTATTCATAATTTATATGAATAGTACTGTTACTAGAATGTGCGAAAAATATTCGATTCATTTATATTAATATGGTGGTTGGTCTGACTTTCACTCATATTCTTTTCCGTACAAGGAGGGGTACCAGGAATTGAATTTCCCCGCTACCACTAATTTTATTCCAAGTAATAATTATTGTAAGGTGCAATGTGTCAAATGCGACGTTTGAATCATTCAGTGTTTTATTATTGGTTTCTGCAAACAGCAATGGAATTTAGTCATTACGGCAAGGTACTGCGAACGCAATTTATGGTAACGCTGCGCGAATAACCAACTTTATCGATATTAACAGGCTGTGTTATGTTCGATTAAGTAACGTATTCAATATAATTATACGTTAATTTTTGTTTAACACTATAGTTTAAGATTTAATCACATAACAAAAATAATAGAAGTATCGATACATAACATCCTTTTTGTAGATAATTTTGTGACTAACCTTTTCCTTTTTTTTCCTAGATAAAGCGTTTAAAAGATATTGTAAAGAAAAACGTGCTGTGACCCTAATGAAGGGGTGATTTAGGTATGAAGCTTACCCCTTAGGGGTGGAAACTTTTTTGATGTATTCTTACACATATTATCTAACCATTATAGACATTTCAGCTTATTATAATTTTTTCCTTCTGTTCCACATAAATTTGTCTTATTTCCGGGTACTAAATATATTGTTTTTTTTTTGTTTACCTATTTTGATATAGTTATTAATTATTATTCAACAGTTATTATTTATTAGGTAGTATCCCCTCTAGCTATTTTTCGACATGAGCAGAGCATTTGACTCAATAGACCATCAATTATTATTAGAAAAACTAAATTGCATTGATGCTAGGGGAACAGTAAACCAGTGGATTGCCTCCTATATCCAAGATAGGAGCCAACAAGTAGTAATAGACGAGGCTCTTTCAAAACCACTATTGGTAAATATAGGGGTACCTCAAGGATCGATTCTGGGCCCCTTCCTCTTTATTATATTCATTATCGATATGCCAGTATCATGCCCATCTTCAGATAAGATAATTATATATGCAGATGATAGTAACAATATAATATCTAGAAATTCCCTAGATGAAAGAATACACCAAGCTAACTCTTCAGCATATGAATTTGAAATGTGATGTGGAAACAATGGTTTACAAGTACATATCAAAAAAACCGTATGCAGTTTATGACCAAAAATAATAAACAGGACTTTGGTCCTTTTATCACCATTAATAATCAGACTGTAGAACGTGCAACATATATAAAATTCCTGGGCATCACCCTAGATGAGAAAATAACATGGAGGCATCACATTGATAATGTAGTTGATAAGTTGAGTACTGCTTGTTTTGTTTTGACAAATCCAAGATACTGTTTCCGACGAGGTGTTAAAGTGTGCATATTTCGGGTTGGTGGAATCAACTCTCTCCTATGATTTATTATTCTGGGGAAACTCATCACATAGAGATAAAGTGTTTATGACACACACAAAAATATTAGATGTATAATGAGAGTCCACCCACTAACACACTGCAAATCCCTATTCATAAATCTTGGTATAATGACAGTACCATCACTATATATATTTAATCTCATACTTAACATAAAAAAAACAAAATAATCAACACCAAAGATAATAGCATACATAATAACAACATATGAACATGCAATCAAATTCACCTGCCTTTTTCAAGGTTTTCTGTTGGCCAAAGTTTACATTACTATATCGGAATCACCCGTTACAATAAGTTAATTAAAATTTTAGATAACATGGATACCTTAACATAATTTAGGTAAAAATTGCATATGTATTTAGTAAGTAAGGCCTTTTACTCCATTGAGAAATTTTTATTATTGTAGTGTAATATGTAGTGTTATGATATTCATATTTGTATAATATGTTTTACTTTTTACATTTCTTGTATTGACAAGTCTAATAATATATATGTACTTGTAATGTGCAATATTTTTAAAAGACGAATTCGAAATATTCGAAAAAGACGAAGACTAGAAAGAATATTATTATTATTATTATTATTTTTCCCTGGCTTCCGACTAGTCCAGAGAGTCCCTCCAGCCTCGTTACTCAACGACCACTCCCCACGTCCGCGGGGTAAGCGGTCATTGAGGTCGCAATTCATGTATCCTGAGTAGATGCAACGAGCCAAGTATGACGGCCAAGTATGACGGATATGCATCTTCCCAGCGATGACTTCTACCGGTTGACGGCATGCTGGGATAGTTCTTAATTATGAGAGCAATGATTGTCGCATACCTCCGAGAGAACCAATAATAAGAACCACTATTTTAACAGAATATTATTATTACTATTTTATCTCTCTATTTTTTTTTAGATATTATTTTCTTAGTGTACCCCTTAACACTAACACTGTGCATTTATTTTTTTTTGATTTTCACTGTCAAAATAAAACTACTTTGTCTTTTTACTATTTTATTAATGTTGCTTATCTAAATAAACAAACTGCTTCTATTTTTTTTTAGTAAATGGTAAGTATATACCTATTATAAAAAATAAGCAGCTTGCTTAAAAGTTTTAACAATATTATTTTTTGAAAAAAAAATGCTAAAAGTACAGGAATTATAAGAAAAATGTGTCAAGAAAATAAACAAACAGTTGTTTATAAACAAGTAAAGTAACATACAGGTAAAAGCCATAGTCAGAATCATCATTATTGGTGGTTGTAGATGATGCTACCAATGACATAAAAAAATTGTGGTGCTTCTTTGGAATTAGTTTTTTGTTGGACAAATTAAATAAGTCGTATTTTTTGTTAACCAATACCACCAATACCTAGGTGTTGCGGTGTCATATGCCAGAACTAATAGTCAGATTTACTCGTTGGGTTCTTGTTTTCTTTATAATGTTTATAATTCTGACTTCTTCATGTTTGTATGAGGTATTGTAGAAAATTTTATTAGGGTTATATTTCTTCACTTTATACACACAAAATATTTTTGTATGCTGTGATCAAATATTTGAAAGTCTACATTAACATAATATCCATATTTATTTACGTCCACATTTTAATTAAGCATATTGGTCAGCTCCTTTCTTCTGCAAGCTCATCTTAGTCCAATAGTCATAGCTAATTTTCTAGTAAAAATGTTTAATCTGTTTCAGTCAGAAATTTTGTGACAACTGTACATAAATAAATTTATTAACAATGTAAATAGCGGACCTATTTGTGGTAGAAGTTAAACCGATACCTATCCATCACCTTAATATTGTATTAATATATTGTTTTATAGCTATTGTTTACAGCATGCAAATCCTGGCGCTTGATTCTAGGGCTTATTAGTTATAAACAAAAAGAGGCCCTCTCTCTTATAATCCGTTGTCTATAATACAACTGCAGAAATATTGCTATGCCACCTGTATCTAGCTAACATGTCAAGTCGTCAAAACAATGCGATTTTGCGTTTTACCAATTCAAAATACGTAACTATGACACAAAATATTATTTAAAGAATTATCAAAGATTTAAATAATCTATAATTTTAGATTAGGCGACAGATAGCGAGTCAATTGTATTTCTAAAGGCTATATAAAGAAATGTAATTTTAAAAATTGTTCAGTTTCACCAACATGTTCAAATTGGTAGTATTGCTAGTCGCTCTCGCCACCGTTGCCAGGGGTAAGCTATACAATGTTAGAATTTAAATAAAATTATCAAAATCACTATACCTAGTTATATTGCAAAAATTGAGACTAGACTACGGGAAATTGTATATAAATATAAATATAGCACAGAAACTAGACATACCATAAGTTGTAATAATAGAAGAAAAAGCAACGGTTTGAAGAAGATTATCAATATTTAAGTAAAACATTTAATTGTTTTATTAATTTTTATATTTGTTTTAAATACTTGTTTATATATCAACAAGTGTTTACTTTTATTTCTGGTTCGAGGAATTAACTTAATTTTCGCCCAAAGTTTAATCATTATTTGTCTATTAATTTGATATATGATATATAATACCGATGTTGGAGGATTTTTAAAGTTTGAGATTTCGTTTATTTATTTTTTTCTTTTCATATTTGTATTTCCTTAATATTGTTTAACTTTTCAATCAATTACTAATAAAAATACAGATACACATATTCCAAGAGATAAAATGATATTATTTATATGAATTAATTATAAACTTATAAAAAATAGACTGTTGTTAATAGGATTTAATGTAGCGATTTAATGTAGCGGATTCCTTGGCTAATGCCAAGGAAGATGACAATAATGGTCTCATACTAATGTATGAGACCATTATTGTCATCTTTAAGTATATAACATATCTGCACATTATCTGCCAGGTGTGTCTCGTTCAAACGGAAACCCTGAAGCCGCTAAATAATGAGTTACCAATCTTTAATATAACGGGCTGTAATAAGAGTTTGAGGTGGTTTGAGGAGGCCTCTTATAATATACATTATTGTATTTTTCAAGTAACATAATTACCTAGTTTAATTTCTAAAATTGTACATATGTTCCAATCCATAGTCAGAGTTTGGGTTAAAATGATCTTCATAGCAAATACTTATACAAAACTTATACAAAACTCGTGCCGTCTGTAATAAAAGCTGCGAGATGCATGAGGGTAAAATACTTAAAAGTTTAAAATCGCCAAAAACTAAATATGTTCTGTTGTCTGTTTCTGCTGGAAGATTATTAAAACATGAATTGGTAACATACAAGCACCCTGTTGCATCTTCACCTCTATTTATCTAAACGTAAACTTCTTCCTCAGGTGCCCCTCAATCGAGGGCGTTAGTTCCCTTGTTGGACGGAAGAATTGTTGGTGGAACCAGTACTACCATCCAAACCTACCCGTACACAGCATCCATCCTGAGAAGCAACAGCCACATCTGTGGTGGTGCCATTATTTCTTCAACCTGGATCCTTTCTGCTGCTCACTGCTTCAGCGGAGCCGTCTCCCTCTTCTCCGTACGTGTTGGATCTTCCACCAGAAACTCTGGAGGTCAAGTAATCGCCGCAACCAGGATCCTTCTCCACGCTAGTTACAGCAGCAGCACCATTGACTACGATATCGCTGCAATCCAACTGGCTTCAGCTATCACTAACGCCAACGCTCGTGCCATCGCTCTACCCGGTGCCGGAACTGGTCCCGCCGCTGGTGCTACAACCACCATCACCGGATGGGGAACTCTCAGTGAAGGAGGCTCTTTGGCAACCACTCTCCAGGTCGTGCAAGTCCCAGTTGTCAGTTTGGCCAACTGCCGTTCTGCCTACGGAACTAACGCCATCACCGCAAGAATGTTCTGCGCTGGTGTCTTGGGAGTTGGAGGTAGAGACGCTTGTCAAGGAGACTCTGGTGGTCCAGTCGTTGTTGGAAATACCATTACCGGTTTGGTATCTTGGGGTACTGGCTGTGCGCGTCCCAACTTCCCTGGAGTTAACACCAATGTGCCTAACCTCAGAGCTTGGGTTACAAGTGCTACTGGTTTGTAATCAGTTACTTAATATGCTCGGCATTGGTTTACGTACCAAATTTTTTTTTCGTATTTCATAATTCTGCAAATAAATTGTTTGCAAATTACTGGTTGCTTTATTTTTTTTATATTGAGATCGTTGTAATATCTCCTGGGAAAAAATACTGGGTTCTTACAGTAAATCAAGAGTAAAATTTAATTTTTAGTTTATATCAGCTACGATAAATCTACGATACTAAAACAACAATATTCATCAAATATGTATTCATAATTATCATGTAACATTATATTTTATATCGAGCTATCAAGGTATCATCTGAAAAAAGTACACATAAGCTTGCAGTCAGATAGAATTAACTACTTTTCGTCAAGCACGTATACATCGACATTTGATTCGTAATGACGCAGTATGTATTGTTTGATAAAATCTATCAACTTATACGAAGTTGTTCGCCATGATAATAACTCATGATGGGATGTGTTCAAAAATAATGAGATTCAAAAATATAAGAGAAAATATATCTGGTGCAGTAACAACAAATTTACCCAATGGATATTGTACCTATTATTTAAGTCATAACCTATACGACAAAGTATTTCAAATATACCTGCAAATACGCAAAATCATTGTGCAGTGTGGTAGCCGAAGAAAGGTGGAAATATGTCAAAAATGAAGAAATTTAAGGTAAGAACCAAATGAAACAGGATATTGCCATGTGAAATAGTCCATTTGGCCAAGGAGGTCGTTTCTGCAAACATTTATGTGCAGTTCAAGAAAAATTTGAAATTAATATACATTTAGGAATTATATTAATAATATTAATATACTAACTTTAGGAGATCCTTTTAAGTTTTTTAAAGACATGGATGATATTCATAATAAATCGAGAGGGGCTGAAAAATTATAAGATATACAGGGAAAAGCATGGAAAACAATAGAAGAAATAAATATACCCAATATTAGTGAGTCTTTGGAAGAATCCATTGAAAAAACTATTCCAAAAAAAAACTCGACGCTGTGAAAAATCTTTATCAAAATATTGCGAGAATAACTGAAATACCTTCAATTCAGTTATATTACAAATACAATTCAAAAATTAAAACATAGGTACCTTAGCCAAAATTACAACTCTAGCACAGGTAGAATATTTTTTGGCGAAATTAAAAACGAACCATATCTAATAATTACGAAAAGATCGGTGTTCAGCCCACTTCAATATAGCGGCGTAAATTTCTAGGCCAGGTTTGCATTCAGGTGCAAAAAGAATTCAAGCTGGTCGTCCGCCAACAATTCTAGAATTATGAAGAAGACCTGGAAAACACAAAAGAAACCTTGTCGCAAATATTTATGAGTCACAATTTAATGCGAAATCACATAGTTCACATCATTGAAATAGAGATAATATTTTCACAGCATTGAAATAGAGATAACATTTTCACTGTAGTGAAATAGTTTATAGAAATTATTTTTGTTTCATTATAAGTTATAGGTATACCCTATACTATACTAATATGTATGAGCTTAAATCAACATTATCGTTTGTATTTTTAAAATTTCATTAGGTTTATTTAACAAATAAATATAATTACACTATAATAAATATATATTATATTATATTATAATAATAAATATAATATTTATATTTTATTCGTGCTATTAAAAATTATTAGAATCACTGCGGTGTTTCGTGGTAGATGTTGTCCCTGTCATAAGTCACGTCATAAATACTAGACACTGTATACCACGCTGCAGCGCAACTTGTTGCACCGTGGTAGGGTTTGTTCTGCGTTTATGCGAGTTTTAGTTTGACAGTGCCTACCACGAATTAACGCAACTCTTCAGGGGAATGCGTTGCACAATGGTAGGAAGTGGCTATACGCAGCAGTCGGGCCGTGTGAGGAATTAAAATTTTCAGACATTTTTTCAGAATAAAAAGTACCCTTTGTCCTCTCCTGTACCCCTGATAGTCCGTGTACAAAATTTAATGATGATCGGTTAAGTAATTAAGGTGTTAAAGCGTAACAAACTAACCCACGGTTGGTTTGTTACAAAACACCAACGGATCAAGAAACCAACGGACCCTCGCATTTATAATATTATGTAGTTATGATATAAATATTAGGTAGTTATGAGAAATAAGAGAAAAAAACCTAAATTATTGGAAACAATATGGAACATGACTAAAATTTTAAATATAAAAATATTACCAGACAGCATAGCGATGTAATGAAACGTGTAATTCAAAAGAAAACAAGATTTCTAAAGAGCGATAAAATCGGCCTGAAACTAGCTGTGATGTCACAAGCTACAATATTCCGTAGGCGTTGAAGTATGTAATCAAGCGGTTGAGTGCTGGGATCTCCCGTAGCCGACCGAATCGGTCTCCTCGTCATTTATTAATTGTAGGCTATGGCGTCACGACTTTGAACCTGTTTTAAAACGGTTCGCTCACATGCGAGACTTTAATAATTTGTAACAAACTTATTATTGGGAATTAAGTCATATTTTGCATATCTTATTTTTCGGTATGGTAGAACATTGTTATGCTATAAAAATGGAAATGTTCCCTACTGTTAGAAATAACTTGATGAGTGCACTATATTTGAGGTGAAACAAAGTTATTTCTAAATGTTTAAAGCATTCTCAGCTAACAAAACGCACTGAAACATATTACCCTCTAACTTTGTCTGGCGATTCTAACTTCTATTCTATGCTATTCTAATTCTAGGCCTCACAACTATGGGGTTGCTTACTCCTATTATTTTATTAAATCTTTCCATGGTGTTGTGACAACTCGCCTAAGTGACAACTAGCCTCGGCCTCCTAAACCTATTTTTTTCTAGATCTTCGTAACATAATTATCTTATTTTGTATATTGGTCTTGTTGGGATATCCTTCTTACAAATTCAGCCCAAAAAATGCAGGGGTGCAAATACTTATATCGACCATTCTAGTGCATCATGCAGTAGTATCATGATCATTTAAATTATCTCTTTAATATCATAAAATAGTGAATGAACGGCGGCTGGAATATCGGATTACATCAAATATAAGTAGGAAACATTATACTCTCGGATTTTCAACAGTGGTGGAAGAAAGGAAACGCAATTCTTAGTATGTCTTAGCAAGTTCGTGCACTTGCCACATTTGTCAAGAAGGCATAATTATGAACTCAAATGTATGCGACTACTTCTGATTACTAATGCGTTTTAATATTAATGAATGCTTATCAAATTAACAAATTCAAGATCTTTCAAGGAGCTAGACAGTGATTCAATTATTTACGTAAACTGAATATTATCTATTTCACTCTGCTACCACTTATAAGTGGAAGCTGATAACTACCTATAAATAAGGATGTTTGGCAGACCTACATAGTTAAGTTCCATCAACATGTTCATTTTAGCAGTAATCTTAGCAGCCTGTACAGGCGCAGCTATTGGTAAGTACTATTCAATTATTTCATGTAAAGACTAAAGTTCAGTCAGTTCAAAATATACTCCTAAACAGAAAAAACCGGATCGCCAAAATTTTGTTAAGTTAAATCTTAAAATACTTGTCTTAGCTTTGCATCGATATTGATAATTTTCCTTTCACATTGTTGCCGTTCTTATCTTGATCATCATCTAATATTGCGTTTTCACAAAGTTCCAATGGATTTCGTTTTACATAGAGTAGAACTATAAATTAGAGTTGGTGTTAAATTCCTGAACACTATGTGGAAAAATTTAATTTAACAACATAATGATGTATCTTGTTTAAAATTTGAAAAAAAAGTGATCAAATTATCCAAGGTTATCCCTTATTTATTTTATTTAAGTTATCCCAGTCTTTATTTCCTGATTGTAAAGCCGATTATTCTTGCCATTGAGTCTAAGCATACTTTAACGAAAAGAGGATACATTATAAGCCACGAGTTTTACCATAAGCGATCTCGAAGGCTATTTCTAAAATTATGTTTCTTGCAGCTGCGCCTCCGTCCAGGGTTTTACACCCCATGCTAGATGGAAGAATTGTTGGTGGAACTGACGCAGATATTACACAGTATCCCTACACCATTTCTCTACTGAGATCTAACTCCCACATCTGTGGCGGTGTGATAATTTCGCCAACATGGATCGTAACAGCCGCTCATTGCTTGAACACCCAGGTTAACATTTATTCCATCCGAGCTGGATCCACCTACCGTAACTCCGGAGGCCAAGTTATACCCGCTTCCAATATCTTCATTCACGCTAGTTACAGCTCAAGCACCACTGATTATGATATTGGATTGGTTCACCTTGAGTTTCCCATTACCATTGAAAGCGCAAGACCAATCGGGCTGGCACCTCAAGGAACTGGGCCAATCCCTGGGGAAGTAACTACTATTACGGGATGGGGAACCCTTACTGAAGGAGGTTCTTTACCTACCATCCTCCAAGTAGTTGATGTACCAGTAGTGAGCCAAGCTGCCTGCCGAGATGCTTATGGACAGACGAGAATCACCGACAGAATGTTCTGTGCTGGAGTACTAGGTGTAGGGGGCAAGGACGCTTGCCAAGGAGACTCCGGAGGTCCATTGGTCGTAAACGGGGTTCTTGTTGGTCTTGTATCTTGGGGAGCTGGTTGTGCTCGGCCAGACTACCCCGGAGTAAACACAAACATTCCTTTCCTCAGATCTTGGATTACGTCAGTTTCTGGCATATAAATTGTCTCCAACAGAGTTTCTACTTCATCTTTACAGGTATTAGGAATTATGTTTTGTACCTGAATATTTTATTTGATACCCTTAGCTGAGGTGGAAGTTGTGCATTTTGACGGTATCTATCAGTTAATGGAATAGGTCTTGTTATCAAATAAAATAAGCACCGTGATAACATGAACTATAATAATGATCTATCACTTAATTATATGTTTTTTTATCTCATGGTAAAAAAAATTTATCTTGCAATTTGATGCCAATAGATGTGTGTGAGAATATTTATTAATTGGATAACAACAATAAATAATATTTATTTGCTGATAAAGGTGACCGCCAAATTTTAAACAAATGTAATTAGTAGTATAAATGCGTTTTAGCTTTATATTTTAGTAGTTAACAATTCTACATAGAGTATAGATTATAAAGTATAAGAATTTCGGTAATGATCTACAGTGTTTTATTTTTAACCACACAAAATTTAATTATAAAGTCATTAAGTATTTTATAAAAGTGCATTTATCTCAATGATAATCTTCGACTAATAATAACACTGAAATAGAAAACATATTTTGCAGAAAAATAATTTGTTTTATTAAGTATTAGTCCAGTCGCAAACAAGAAAAGGACTGTTAGCTTGCATGGAACGAGAATTCAATCGATTCATCTTATGCCTCCATTTTGTAAAACATAAATATGAAAATAAAAAGTTCCCTCAGGCCGATTTTGGGTATTTATTAAGAATTTAAAATCGTAAATATATACGATTGTTGTAATTCATTTTAAATAAACATTTAAATTAACAATTTCTAACCATCTTTTGTATAATAAATTAAATATAAAAGCCATCAGCTTAAGACAAATTGAAATTCAAATCTATTCAATCAGAGTAACATATTATATATATATTAATGATCAAATATCAAATTAAGTGCAAAGCAATAATTTTAAGATGGTAAATAACTTCTTTTGAACATGACCTTCAGGCCAACGCCATGCTCATATAAATGTACATAAATTCATATATAATTCAAAATTATAAAATATTTATCTCTCTCTCTCTCTCTCTCTCTCTTCCGGGTGTACCAGAATCATGGTATACCCTTTTCTGTTTTAGTTTTGAAGATGCTTCATTTAAATTTGGGATATTCTATATACATAATTAATGGCAAATTTGGACATACGTGATTTTTTTGGTGTTTAGTTCCTCTGGAAATTCTCAGGTATGGAGACTTTTAATTAACATTTAAATTAACAATTTCTAACCATCTTTCGTATAATAAATTAAATATAAAAGCCATCAGCTTGAAATAAATTGAAATTCAAATCTATTTAATCAGAGTAACATATATTATATATATATATATATATTAATGATCAAATATCAAATTAAGTGCAAAGCAATAATTTTAAGATGGTAAATAACTTCTTTTGAATCGGCCTGAGGGAACCTTTTATTTTCATATTTATGTTTTACAAAATGGAGGCATAAGCTGAATCGATTGAATTCTCGTTCCATGACCTTCAGGCCAACGCCATGCTCATATAAATGTACATAAATTCATATATAATTCAAAATTATAAAATATTTATCTCACTCTCTCTCTCTTCCGGGTGTAACAGAATCATGGTACACCCTTTTCTGTTTTAGTTTTGAAGATGCTTCGTTTAAATTTGGGATATTCTATATACATAATTAATGGCAAATTTGGACATACGTGATTTTTTTGGTGTTTAGTTCCTCTGGAAACTCTCAGGTATGGAGACTTTTCTTCGGAAAGGTATGATCTGTAAAATTCACCTAGTTCCACATCATCAAATTTAGACTTCAAGTAGGAGTCTTCTTGAAGCTCAATCAACTTCATTTGTAGGTGAAACGGAGCATCTTCCACATTACACTTACAAGGATTTGCAAAAATATTGAAAGTGCTATCCATCCAAAGTGAAATCGATCAGTGAATTGCTCTGGCAGTACTTCCAGTTTATCAGCATAGCCACCGTATTCAATGTTTTCTTGACTGGATAATGTTAAAAAAATAAAACATTTTTCACTTTGCGTTTCTCACAAGCGAATTTTGCTTTGAAAAGCTTTAAGATGACTGAACAGCTGATTTACCAATTATCCTTGTTGTTTAAGCTTCAAGTTGGGATGGTTTAAGTGTCCTGTGATGTCTACCAGGAATGTCAAGTAGCAAAGCCATGTTGGATCACAAATTTGCGGCATTGTTTTCTCCATTTCCATAAAATTAGCAATTTCTTTTTAAATGCTTTAAAATGGCGATGGTTAAGACCGCGGGATATAATCAAATTAATGGTATTTTCTACCACATCTATCACATTCTTCAGTTGAATGGCCTTTCAGAACACAAGTTTTGTTGGTGAATAATGCAATGCAAAATTATTAAATCACATTCTTGCACAATCATAGCGGTTGCTCGTTCCTTCAGAATTCCGATAAAACCTTTTCGTGAAACGACCATTGAAGGCGCACACTCGAACTAATTTACACCTTTCCAAATTATATTGCTCAAAAGTACTTTGCACCTCTGTAGCGGCCGTAAAGCCAGCAATTCCTCTGTCACTGCAAATTATTCATCAACATCTCGTATAAAAATAGCTAACTGGGCAGTGTCAGATAAATTTCTACTCTCATCCAAAGCAATCGAAAATACTTGAAATCAATCAATTTATCAACCAATCTATAGGTCAATGTTTTTTTAATATCACTAGCCATCATATACGTTGAGCTGTTCAGTACGCCGTGATCAGCTTACTTTCCCAAACTCTTTCTTCTTTTCTGGGCACAAAAGTTCTGCAACATCTACTAGGCACTATTTAACAAACTGTCCCTTAGAAAATGACCTCGATGTTTTCGCTATTTTGGAAATAATTATAAAACTAGCTTTAACACTGTCTAGATGTGATTTTTGTGAATGGAACATGGAATGATTTTTGTGGAAAAAGTATTCATCAGTCTTTTTGTCTTGGAATTGGCGACATTCTGTGTCCACTTTCCGCTTTCTCAAACCAGACGTGTTGATAGAATTTGCTTTAATATTTCCCGCGTCGTAATCTTGACCGTACCCGAATATGCGATGTGAACTTTATCAGTTGTTAAGAAGTATTGATATGACACTCGCGCTGAGCGGTTTATATATTCCCCCAATAAGCAACTAGAATACTCTCGATGGTACGAGAGTGCTTCAAGTGCATGAGCGGCTTCCCGAATCTTTATCTGTTTGTCTCTTTCTAACGACTATTTCTGATTCGATCTGTGGCGGTCCACTGCGTACGCTTAATAATAATATATTGATTTGCATTGATATAGTTACTTGTATTTTCTGAAGCTCTCGCGGGCCGAATTGAAGCTAATAGAGGGCCGGATCCAGCCCTAAGGCCGGGGGTTGCCCATATATGGTCTATAATATATTAAACAAGCAACAATACCTACCGTCCGATGAAATAGATTTTCGAATAAATATGGTCAACCATATACAGGTTAATAATTGATCATATACCGAGAAATAATTGTAAAAACTTAAATTATTGGAAACAATTGTTAGAAACAACTTGAGGAGCGCACTATATTTGAGATGAAACAAAGTTATTTCTAAATGTTCAAAACATTCTCATCTAACAAAACGCACTGACACATACCCTCAAACTTTGTGTGGCGATTCTGTAACAGAACTGATTCTGTAACATGCGAACTGTAACAGAAACGGTTACTGTATCAAATTTAGGTTTGTACGTGTGTAACGCGCTCTCCCTTTGACGTGTATTCATAATTTCTTCATCAACAGTGCTTGACGTCAACATGTCGGTTCCGAGAGAAATAAATGATTGCCAGTGCTGCGAATATTTTGATCGATACATTAGTTGAAAATTATAAACAACCACGACGTTGGTGGCATCAAGTTCAAAGCAACATAGCTGTACAAACAAACCAAACAACTCAGCGTCCAAAAACCAGCTGAGAGCCCCTTTGTGTTCGTAGTGAAAACCGACAACAACCACCAGTTGTCGCTGCGATCAGTTTGAAGAGACTCGCGAACTTGGTTCGCAGTACGTCTACATTAAAGAACTCGTTGCAGTAACCGTTGGAGTTACAGTTATAGCTAGCCAATAAGTACCCGACAGCTAACAGCTATTGGGTAGATTACTCCTATTGTTTTATAAAATTTTTCCATTGTGTTTTGACAATTAACCCCAGATCTTCGTGACATTTTTATTATATTTTGTATATTGGTTTTATTGGGATATCCTAATCTCGAAATTTAAGTGCCAATAAAATGCAGGGTTATTAATATTTTTATCGATCATATGTAAATTTTAAATTATCTCTTTGATAGCATAAAATAATGAATTATTGGCGGCTGGAGTTTTGGATAACATAAAAAATATAGGTTGGAAAAAAGTCGTATGAACTCTATTCTTGATGCTGGTTCATGCACTTGCCACATTTGTTAAGCAGGCATAATTATGAACCCCACTGTATGCAACTACTTCTGGTTACTTATGCATTTCAATATTAATGAATGCTTATCACGTTAAAAAATTGAAGATCGCTCAAAGAGCTAGACAGTGATTGAATGATTTACGTAAACTGCATATTATCTACTTCGCTCAGCTGCCACTTATGAGTTAAATCCGATAACTACCTATAAATAGTCATTTTTGGCAGACCTACATAGTGAAGCTTCATCAACATGTTCATTTTAGCAGTATTCTTAGCAGCGCATACTAGCGCAGCTATTGGTAAGTACAATTCATCTACTTTATGTGAAGAATAACGTTCAGGTAGTTTAAAATACACCCCTCGGCAGAAAAACCGGATCAATAAAATTTTGTTCAAATTCAATCTTGAGCGCACTACCGTTTTGCGGTTTTACAAATAACACGAAAACTAATTTATATTATTAAAAACTAATTACACCAAAAAATTTGGTAAATATTGTAGAATATAGGAAACTTATTGTTTTTTTATCTACCAAATATTTAGAATTTTATTAAGCTTAAAATTTAGTTTGATTTTTTTAAAAAGGTTTCCTACATTTGTGTATTAATTCTAGAAATATACGTGCAAAAAGTAATTCATATATACCATTTTTCAAATTTATATTTGTAAAATAAGATTTACCAGGAACGCTGGATAATGCTGCCACCTGCCACTGGTTATCGTAGGATACGGGTAAAATATATTAAGATCGGCAACAACGCTTTGCAAAGTTCGTATCAACCAGCGGTAGATTGGAGTACTCACCTACATTGTCTTTATATATTGTTTGTAACATCGAAATATGAGACATAAAAAAATTTCAAAGGATACCCACAATTGCCGCAATTGGAGATCGGGGCAGGATAACTTTTCTTACAGCAAGCTAAAATCGTCACTATAAAGGCGCTTTCGTTCAATATGTTGTTATGTTTTGATGGAATACTAGTAACTAATCAATTTTAACACAAAACCCATCAAAATAATACACTAAATTAAAGAATAACTGTATTGCTTCTATTTCAAGAATTATTGTTGACCCCACTTTACCACAAAACGTTCGACAGTATTAGACAATTTAGGCATCCAAATGAATGCTAATGATGCCGATGTGACACGGCCGAGGAACGTGTAAAATGGATCCGTAATATTTGAATGGGAAATATTCTTATTCTGCATCACATTCATCATCCAATTGTTTTATGATATGACGAAAGGTATAGTGTGATCAATATTTTGTTATACTACATGATAATGCCATAATGTGATGGGCGATGTATATAAATTTATTTGTTTTTCCTGAAATTCCTGGAAATCGGTTATAGTGGACAACGCTGTTAAGAATGTGGTAGCACGTGTGAAGAAATCGATATAACGAGGATTTTTTGCTCGGCTTTTTATGTCTCATATTTCGATGTTACAAACTATACATTTAAGATTTTTACTGTATAACAGTTAAATAAACGGTGATAGAATGTAAAACAACTTAATAGAATGAATTATAGATTCATTTATAGCAAAACATTTTATTTACATGTATCTGCTGGATAAATATTTAAATTTAGTGAATTAAACATTAAAATTTACCTGAATTTGTGGCGAAGGCGTGTCTTACCTGTATTGCCGCCCTTGTTTTGTAGGTATTTAGTAATAATTCAATAGTTAAACTGAAGTAGGTAGGTAGTTCCTAATTCAGTTTTATTAATTATTTGTGGTTCTATGGTGATTGTTTGCGTTTTCTAAATCATGTGTAAAATACAAGAATTTGAGAAAATCTTAAAAGAAGATACTTTATCTTTCTCAACGAAGTCCAAATAGAAGAATTAACGCATGTAAAATGTTGATAAAATTTAAATAAAATGAGTTTTATTTCAGTAAAGATTAATTGAAACCAGCAGTTTATTTTTATTTTATTTTAATTTAGTTGGGACCTACCTACTTAACTTGAATTTTGGAATATTATTTAAAAGAAACATAAAAATACGCACTTGCAATAAAAATTGTTAATAAATTTTTAACAAAAACAAAAAACTAAAAATGACGAATACCAATCAATACCTACTATACTTACTTAAACTAGGTAACTAAATTAAATAAAAAAAAATAAAAAAATCGATATGATTAATTAATAATATGATCAATTAATAATATTATATTATGGCACAAATTAACAGGAACTATTTTCCATTTCTAACTGTTTTTAAGTTGATGATAGATATAAGACTGTTAGCTTGTAACTAAGACTATATTTTTTAATTGAAGGACTAGGACATTTTTTTAATAGAATATAGTTACAAATAGGTAAACCAATTTGTAAAAAAAAATTATTAAAAATAATTTTTTGTCAATAGTTATAATAATATAAATTTACCGCTTCCTTATTAGCAAGTAAGTCACTTCCACCTTATGGTAAAATTGGAAAATTTATGATTTGAAAAAAAAGTTAGTTGAACTATTTCGGTTAAGGGGCAAAGCGTTTAATTGGTGGGATGCGAAACCTTAAAAATATCACACAAAAAAGTAACACAAACGTGTAGTCTAATTCTTAGTCGAATATTTGTTATTAATATTTTAATAATAAATAGATATCTGTATAATGCCGCGTTTCTACTACAAAAGATGCATTATTTGGCAAACATTTTTTAAAAATAAATGGTATATTTGCAAAGATGCCGCCATTTAACTTAAATATTTATACTTGCGGCCATTTTACTTCCAAAATGGTAAAGTTATGCCCCTTGCCGCATTTTTAAAATTTCACAAAACGTATTATATTTTTTATCAATAAAATTTTTGGATTTTAGTTAAGAAGTCTAAAAATGCAAAAATCTCAAAATTGAAAAAACATCACTTGCCGCCTTTTAACTACCGACGGCAGCATTGAGCAAGTGCATATAGTATTATTATTAATAATTAATGACTATCATATTATGTTTATCATCAGGTGTCAAGTGTCGAAGGCTATTTCTAAAGTTATGTTGTTTCTTGCAGCTGCGCCTCCGTTCAGGGCTCTACACCCCATACTAGACGGAAGAATTGTTGGTGGAACTGACGCAGATATTGCACAGTACCCTTACACCATTTCTCTTCTGAGATATAACTCCCACACCTGCGGCGGTGTGATAATTTCTCCAACATGGATTGTAACAGCTGCTCACTGCTTGAACACCCAGGTTGACATTTACTCTGTCCGAGCTGGATCCACCTACCGTAATTCCGGAGGCCAAGTTATACCCGCTTCCAATATCTTCATTCACGCTAATTATAGCACAGGCCCCACCGACTATGATATTGGATTGGTTCAACTTGAGTTTCCTATTACCATTGACAACGCAAGACCAATCGGGCTGGCACCTCAAGGAACTGGGCCAGTCCCTGGGGAAGTAACGACTATTACCGGATGGGGAACCCTTGCTGAAGGAGGTTCTGTATCTACCACCCTCCAAGTGGTTGATGTACCAGTAGTAAGCCAAGCCGTCTGCCAAGATGCTTATGGACAGATCAGAATCACCGACAGAATGTTCTGCGCTGGAGTACTAGGTGTAGGGGCAAAGACGCTTGCCAAGGAGACTCCGGAGGTCCATTGATCGTAAACGGGGTTCTTGTTGGTCTTGTGTCTTGGGGAATCGGTTGTGCTCGGCCAAACTACCCCGGAGTAAACACAAACGTTCCTGCCCTCAGATCTTGGATTACGGCAGTTGCTGGTATATAAATTGTCTAATACAGAGCTTCAAGTTCACTTTGAAAGGTATTAGGAATAAGGATTTTGTTTTGTACCTGAGTATTTTATTTAATACCCTTTGTTGAGATGGATGTTTTGCTTTTTTGTTGCTTTTTTGACTGTCTCTATAAGATTAAGTGGCTTTGTTATCAACCAAAATAAGCCCCGTGATAACACATGAATTATATAAATGATCTAAGGTAAGGTGGGGTAAGAGCGTTTTTGGGGTAAGTGCGACTATGCCATAATTATTTAATTACAAAAGCATAACAGGAACGCCCTCTAATGGGTCTTGAGATAAATCCCTAATACACAAATTAGTGCTAAGTAGAGATCTGTAATTTAATTATATAAGATGTCACCACATAAGACATAACCTCTTATGGAATATTCTCGGTTGCTAAGTTGGCTTAGTTTATAATAATCTTCTGTAATCTGAGGCATTTTTAACAATCATATTGTCTTCATAGGTTTTTTTGGTAGCATATACATCTTCAAGTGGTAAGTGTTATTTTCATTAATAACAATGATTCTTTTTACAAATTTCTATGTCGCTCTTGCCCCTAATGAAATTTGATCTGGGGTAAGTATGACTGTAACTCAGTTAGAACTTAGGAAAATAAATACTTATTTATTACATTGGACATAGGCTTCAATCTTATTTTCGTCTTTGTAATACCTATATTTTATATTCTAGCTTTAATTGTGGTAGAATGAAAATTGAAAAGAAAAGTTTTTATACACTCATCCGGTCGTTTAAAATAAAATTTTATCCACTAGATTCCCGACAAATCTGGAGACAGGATTTTGTAGATTTTGCATTGAACTATACCAGACCACCAGAAACACACTTAGGCAAGTGCGCCTATAGTCCTAAAAAAATAATTTTGTTTTTTTTTATACGTTTTATTACAAATTTGCTCAATTCATACACTATTACACTCCCAATACGTCATTGATTAATATATTACAGTTGGACATATATGAGATGAAAACAAAAATTTTCATGGCTTTTTACATTTCAATTAAGAAATTTCTGGGTCGCAGTTTCACCACCTTTCATTATCACTTAAGTATAATATGTTTCATTTGGTATAAAATTTGTGTAAAATATGACTGTTATGCCTTCTTTGGGTTTCAAATTACAGTCGCTATTCCATATTTCTTTGGAAACTTGGAAGGGCTGTATCTCGTAAGGGGTGAACATTTTACTAAGGTAATTTTTATGTAATTGTAGATTATATATATATATATATATATATATATATATATATATATATATATATATATATATATATATATATATATATATATATATATATATATATATATATATATATATATGTATATATATTAAATTTGCGGTAAAAGTGGCTTATATCTTGTAAACATATATTAGATTTAGCGCATCCGATAATGATTTATTTAAATTAAACATAGCAGATCTATAATTTTCTACTATTTTAAACCTGGTAAAACATAACATACAGTAAAATATAACCAGTTACCTAAAATATTGTTACGTTTCTCTTAACTTCTTGGGCTAGGTTTAGTTTTAATAAAACCACATTCTCTCGCTACAACTAACTTATTTATTTATTCATACTGTTACGTTTTTACCGGGGCTCGATATTATATGGGATAATTAATTTCACTCACTCAACTAAAAACTATTTATTTATTATAACTAAGCACTAATTTATAATAAAACTATGTACATTATTTATTTCTATTCTTACACTACTTGGGTATATCTATAATGATTTATTTCTGCTTTAAACTTTTCACTTAAAGGCGTCGCACGGATATTTATTTATCACTGCCCTCCCGATCGCCGGAATCAGCTTATATACCTGTTTTTATCGTTCTGGTCGCTTCGGGACCTTGCTATAAGTCTTCCCGAAACCAAATCGAATCTCGCAGGTATAATTCTAGATGGCCCCAGTATCCCTGCCGCAGGTAGGCCACTGTTTACTTAAGCGCGCTCCCTTCGAGCCTATTTTTAGATATCCAGTGGTGGCGTATTTGTAGGCCATAATCGTTACAATACTATTACTGTGACACCTTTGAAGAACACCTATCACTATTTTACAATTTAATATTACTTACATTATTCCTTTCACTAAATCTACCCCCATGGCTTCAGGAGACGTGTCAACTTGTCTATCACAATTCTGCAAACCAACTAACTCTCTTCTTCCCAGCTTGCTATCTGATAAACGCAAGTCTAGCAGATTCACCATTCAATAAGTTCAATGTTTTCTACTTCCTTTAAAGTTCCATTCGAAATATCTTTACTCAGCAAATAAACTGTACGTACGATCTAATGCCAATAAATGATATAAGATACCTTACATCCTTTATAGCATCCGGAATTTATTCATTATTAACATGGAACTTATTTGACTTTGTAAAATTTATAATTATTATGCATTAATTTACTATACAGTGTGTTTTCTAATTTGTTGCCAAAATAGATTTATTTTTATATTTAGTTATATTTGTTATAATTGTGACAATATAACTAGTTACCTAGCTATAATGAAGAGGAACTTCGGTTAGCTTTACATAAAATTTCAAAAAAGTAAGCCAGATTGGGACTTATTTAATATGTTGATATATTAAATATGTTTAATACGCCGTTAAAAATTGACGACGTAGATTTTCAGATAACCAATAACGCCATACAAAAGAAACATTCATCTAATTTCATGGTCAGCATCGAGCTATTTTTTTCAAGCTTTTATTTAACTTACTATATATCTATGTTTGTTAGGGCCAAATCTTGCACCTGAATTTTAAAACAGTTATCCTCAACCGATTGAGCTGAAACTTTGCATGCACGTTTAGTTTGGATGACAATGCATCGGTAGATAACTGGTGTCATTTTTCAAGCTTTTATTTAACATGCTAGGTATATATATATCTATGTATATTTGTGCGGGTCAAATCTTGCAACTGAATTTTAAAGTAGTTATCCTCAACCAATTGAGCTGTAATTTTGCAAACACGTATAGTTTGCATGACAATGCATAGCTAGCTAAGTAACGTCATTATATATTTTTATTTTGTTTTGTAGGCATTTCACATTTCACATTTGTATCCTATAAGCATTTTGCCGATATTGTCGAAAGTCTTGGAAATGATAATGAATCAACAAATATCAAAACACGTTTTTGCGCATAAAATAATTCCTCAAATAATTGGGTTTCAAACCAAATCACAGTACGGTTACTGCTCTTACCCATATTACTGATGATATAACACATAGTAACGATAAGAATAAATTGTTTGATATTGTTGGATTTTAGCAAGACGTTTAATATATTGTACAATGACATTCATACAAAGCTACCTTTGCGCCAGATCCAAAGAGTATGTATGGGATTCAATATGTCTCACCCAATGCAAGTAAAGTTCGGTGATCCACAGTGTTCCATACTAGGTCACTTGCTATTTTCTATTTATATATCCGACATCCACATAGTACGAGACACAACTTTATTATAATTTCTCTACTGACGATTTAATCACTGCCAACATCAAAATAAATTACGATTTAAATTCTCTTTTAAAAATATCACTAGAATAGAAACTAAAATTAAATCCAAATAAATCACAGGTTATTTTAATCGGTCCAAATAAGGGAAGATTAACTGGAAATAATTTGCTGAACATCTCATCAGGAGATACTGAGCTTAACAATTAATGAATGTAAAAATTTAGGAATCTGGTTCAATTCGGATCCAAGCATATAAATCAGTTATTAAGAACATCTTACAGTACCCTAAAACAATTATATCCATACTAGAATATCACTAGTCAGAACCTAAAATTAAGATTGTGTGAATCCTTGATTTTTGAAAACATATCATAACATATTGACATATCATATAACATATCATAACATATTGATCATATTGTGATCTTATGGTTGGCTCATGTGTGTTAAAAGTTGATAGAAATAGGCTTCAGATGATCCAAAATTTATGTATACGTTATTCTTACGGTATAAGGAAATTCGATCATATAAGTCATAAATTCAAGGATGCTGGTTAGTTGAAAATTAATGACATGCATAAATACCACTTTCTGTGTTTTACTTTTTCTGTGTTTACCTTTTAATTTTTAATACCGCTAGTTATTTAAACAAAATAATTAATAGTAACTTTAATGTTAATAGGTCATCACGAAATAAGAACATTTTACTAATTCCTAATCACAACACCGATGCCCTTTCACATAGTCTTTCATATGTTGCTCCAAAACAATACAATCAGCTTCCTAATGATTTGAAAATGTATCTTTAGTGAATTTCAGAAAAAAGTTAAAATAGCTTATGAGAAACATTCGTTTCTAATTTTGGTGACCAGCATTTTTTAGTTTGATGACCTATTGAACAATCTGTTTTTGCATATGTGCAAGAGAAGAAAATCATTGATATATTTATAAATATATTTATGTTTATTTTTAAGTCTACAGTCAAAATGTACTCGTATTTATTTTCTGTAATTTCTTTTATTTTATTTTTCTTTGTTTCTCTCGTTGGGTTAAGTTGAAAAACAGCTTAAAACTGAAATTTTCCCCTTCCACTTCTGTTTTTATATGTACAGTTGTATTCAACCCGGTACTTGTTACCTTATCTACTTTTTGTATTATAGTGGAAGTGAATAAAGACCACTATTATTATTAATATTATTTATTCAAATATTTTAGAAATAACAGTCGCTCCAATAATTTTGCCAGTCCTTCGATTTGCTACATGTGACTATCAAACTGCAATATATTTACAGATATTTTATGGGAATCCAGCAATCGCCAGTTTCAAGAATAATAACTAAACTATCACAAGAAATTGAAATGTTGTCATCATATTCATATTCAAAGTAAATCAAAGTACAACATATCCAGATTTCCACATGTAATAGCAATTGCTTGCCAAAATTTTTGCAATTCTGCATATTACAGTATAATAAAGTAATAAAAATATAAACCAAACAAATTAGGTTACAAATGGTTTGATATGATTGTTAATTTTCCTGTGTGGCCAAAAGTATTTTCGTTTTAAGCTATCCATATATGGGAATTAAAACCAATATTTGATCGAAGCAGTGTTATCCAGTAATGAAGTGGCGAAGCGGTCAGGGCTAAATTAGATGCCAGAAATTGAAGTAATCCAAGATCTAAGCGCAGGAACGTTAGTGTTAACTCCTGGGAACCCTGGGAGGGCACATCCAGCTCCCCAAGACACAAGACCAACTACAACTCCGTCTATTACCAATGGACCTCCGGAGTCTCCTTGGCAGGCATCTTTGCCTCCTACATCTAATACTCCAGCGCAGAACATCCTGTCTGTGATCAGTGTCTGTCCATAAGCTGCACGACAGTCAGTCTGGCTTACGACAGGCACTTCAACTACTTGAAGTACAGTAGGACTTGGTCCTCCGTCATAAATTCTTCCCCATCCAGTAATAGTAGTAGTGGCTCCAGCTTCTGGGCCAGCTCCTGGAACAGGCAGCGCAATTGATGTTGCATTTTCAGCGGTAATATTAGATGCCAGGCGTATCAATCCAATATCGTAGTCAATGAGGCTAGCGCTGTAGTTAGCATGAGTGAAGGTATATGAAGCATTGATGATTTGACCTCCGGACTCTCGGTATGTAGATCCAGCACGGATAGTATACACGGATGGATCGCTGGCTAAGCAATGAGCTGCAGTTAGGATCCATTCTGGAGAAATGATCACACCACCACAGTAATGGGAGCCACTTCTGAGCAGAGAAACGGTATATGGGTATTTAGTAATTTCTGTGTCATTTCCTCCAACAATTCTTCCATCTAACATAGGGTATAGAGCCTCGCTTGGTGGAGCAGCTGAAAATACACCATTCTAGATTGCCTTTCAATTAATAATTACAAGAAATAACTAGTGATAAATAATAAAATGTGAATCATTCTTTAGGATACTCTGCGCAGATTCGAAAGCAGAAAACAGACAAATAGACGCAAAATAAAAAAAGAGTGCTGTCTGGCTTTCTATCTGATTTAAACCCAGGCCAAAATGGTTAAATACAAAAACTTGTTTTGATTTTCTCTGGGCGAGATTTGATTGCGACTTTCACGTAATACCTAGTCTAGTCAACGAAGGCAAAGAATGGGTTTCAACTTCGATACATTCTAATAGTTTGAAAGTTCACATACTTACTCTTATGTTGTCAAATTTGCTAAACATAATATTTTTGGTATTACTAAAGCATACGGAGGTGCTATATATAGTGACCAATAACAGTTTTGGTGCTACCTGATATTTTGTTCCTATAGGTTTTTTGGGTCGCTGTGTCTGAATATCAGGTTAATTATTGACCGGAAATATATTTTTTAAGCAAAAAAATTGTAAAATCGTTATTTTTTTAGTTTTCAGAAGTAACTCGAAAACTATCCACTTTTCGTACATTGAGATGATATATGAAATTATAGAAAATAAAATTTCTTAGATTTTATGGCTTTTTTTCTCCAATAAACGATTCAGCTACGAGGGAGCTATGAAACTAGGTGCAGAGCAAAAAGCGGGAATTATCTCAGATTCTTTCAAAACAGTACGAAAACTATTGTAACGGAATCGTCACAATCGTGTGCACGCTGATTACTGAAAGTTCCCTAGATCTAAAGCAAATCTACACAATCTGGCAACACCGCACCCGACGATGTGGCAACATCCCATCTCGGGGTGCTAGATACAAGCCCCCAAAGGTAAAGTATCAACCCTCTAGGACCTCAAATAGCCTAGATAGACTCCTGGCCCCATTTAATGGGATGGAAAATGGAGAAGTTCCAGAACATTCCAGAAGCTTCAAAATAATAAAAGTATTCAGTAGTGATTTATCATTGTAAACAGTGGTTGGTGGTTGGAAGTTATTAGTGTATTTGGATTATGGAATACCACTTTATTACGAATCCAGTAGGGTAACACTACCAATTTTTCGTAAATGAAAAAACATTTATGGAGCAAGTAGGCGAAACAAGACGCTGACGGCCTAATAGTGAACACAGTTTTGGAATTGGGTCCAACCAATGAGGCGATAATTATAATTGGTGAGGATACATACCTCTTGGTGGGGATACATACCTCTGGGTAATGTCGATAGATCTCTGCAATCATGTTGTTTTCTTTTTGAAACCTGAGAGGTACAGTGTCTCTGCAGCTACATTTTCCCATACTGATGCTGCGAGTGAAACAATAATGGCAGATAATATGCTATTCTTGCACGCAATCGGCATGGTACAATTAAGAGAAACAGAAGATATCTCATACCCTGAGAAGAAAACCTCACCTTGCTAACATTGTCAGAGTATTCGAAGACTCGATTGCTACTCAGGATATTTGGTTTCATTTCTTGGTTTCACTATACGGGTACACCACTATACGGATACAGTTTTACCAACTCAATCACTCGAGAATATGTTTCCTACATTAAATCTGCTTTCAAGCACAAGGCAAACATTGCATCGCTACCACCATCTGCAGCTGCAGCACGACAACACTCACAAAGAGGACACGAGTCACTAAGAGTGTACTATCAGGTTCAGCAATGGTTAGGTGTCGAAAAAAACAGAAGGGTGGGGATAGAAAAGATTACACAGTGGTCTTGCACCTGTGAAAATCTTGTACCACCTGCTACCCAGCATTTATTGAAGACTGTCTCGTGCAAGTGAACCACAAATTGCCAAAAAACGTGTGGCTGTAACTTGTGCATGAACTATGAAAATAGTTGCGACAATATGGGAGTCATTCTTGAAGACCCAGAAGATGAGGTGGAAATGACGGACGAACTTGAGTTGGGTTTCTTAGGTGTCGAAAAAAACAGAAGGGTGGGGATAGAAAAGATTACACAGTGGTCTTGCACCTGTGACAATCTTGTACCACCTGCTACCCAGCATTTATTGAAGACTGTCTCGTGCAAGTGAACCACAAATTGCCAAAAAACGTGTGGCTGTAACTTGTGCATGAACTATGAAAATAGTTGCGACAATATGGGAGTCATTCTTGAAGACCCAGAAGATGAGGTGGAAATGACGGACGAACTTGAGTTGGGGTTCTTACCCACGAACCTGCCAGAACCTGTATTAACTTGAAGTAATCATTAAAAAACAACGAAATTCTAATTCCATTTTTTTAAATATCTTTTTATATAGTAGATGACGAGGAAAATCCGAGGCCTTCAGTGAAGAATGAACTGGAGTTGGAACCCAATGCAGGAATATGAGGAAATTCTACAAAGTATCAAGTTAAACTATTTAAAAACACACAACAAAATTCTAATTCCATTTGCCTCTTTTTATATTGTAGATTCAAGAGAAAGTAAACGTCGGGTCGATGAAGATGCACTTTATTTTGAGGATCTCTCTCGGCTGAATATAGATCCTAGAATAAAACTTGTACATCCTATATAGAAAACTCTATACTCTTTCATATTTACCAATATTTACCAAATATGTATAGTTTCCTAGTAATTTTATAAAAACTTTAGCATTTAGCATTATAATTTTTTATTAGGGTTCTCCTTAAAAATCGCTTTTCCGGTCAAAGTTCGTGATGCCAACATTATATTCATGTAAAGCAATACAAAAACATAAAAAACGAAATTTCAAAGCCTCACCGAAACTTTCCCCTACCTTCTATTTGATTAGACTAGTAGAGTTATACTTACCAAAAGCTATATTGGTGCACACAACAAATACTAATGCTAGTTGCAACATGTTGATGGATATGATTTATGCACATTAACAAACTCTTACTTTTAAATATCAGCCCACCATTGATAACTGGCACGTTAGTGTTTCTGTAGATAATATTGATTGGTATGCGCAGGTGTTTATTTATCTATGTTAATAGTATATATATATAATGGCGAAACAAACCCCAAAAAAATATTTCAAGACTACTTGAAGATCGTCTATCAGTATTATATAGCACTCTTACTGAAAGATAATATAATCGGTCAAATACATTCACCAGATCTAAGGAATGTGGAGTTTTGAAATGACATATTTTATATAAATAATTTAGACGATAATGTATTTTTAATAGACAATATCACGCATCTCTTTGACATTTACGCCTATTTTGTAACATCACGAGTATCAAAACCAAATGGTTTACTTCTGGTATCAACAAGTTAAAAACCTAAACAACTTTAGATTGGAAAATCTGATTACCTAATATATCACCAGAGAAATTCGTGTAGGAAAGAAATTTGGAAAGATATAAAAAATATAAATATTAAACAGAAGCATGATAATTATGTTCCAGCACAGTTAAAAAGTGTAGATGATATTAACGATTATTTCTCATCTGTTACAGCCCATCAAATAGCTCTTACGCTACTAGAACAAATACACCCAGAAAATTTAATAATAATTTATCTTTTCTATTTAAATTTCCAACAGTCGATAATTTAAAAAATATAATTTCCAAATTAAGTCAATATCTCCCGGAGGCGTACATAGAAAAGCTATCTCAACACGTCCCTCCGTCAGTGACCAGATACAATAGGGTTTTTCGGCGGTAAACGGGCAGAAAACTTACTTGAATATTACGCTAGACGGCGCCATATTGGAGTAGGATTGCTCATTTATTCGGCGGCGTAAGTTCTAGATTTAGTATAACACGTGTTTTCCTGTAAGGCGCTTCGGGGACGCGATTGAAAAGAGATCATCAAACATAACTTAGTACAATATTAGCATACTACAGACTAGTGAAGATGAGCAGTCAAGAGGATAAAAACTACACATTGTCTTTTCAATGCAAGTTAAGTGGTGAAAGTTACAATGAAAAATGTGAAAAATTTATACAGGCTTTTTCAAATAAGACAGCGAACAATTGGGTTGTTGAGAAATGCATCCACGAGGTATTTATGTCATCTTTCGTTATGGAACAAGGTAAAAATAAAAAAAAGGAGACACAACAACTGTCATGCAAAAATCAGCATCAAATTTTTTAAACAAACGCATCACACTCCACAGAAATCTAATCTTCTATAGAAGGGTTACACGTTCTAATAAACATAAATTATCTACACACTCACAGATTGCACGTTGCTCAGGCCTATAATCTTTTACGTTGCAATAACGATGTACAGGCTTTGTTTGTATCATATTTTGAATGCAGCAGCTAAAATGTTCCATGAAATGGATTTGGCTCAAAGTGGTAATTCGACAGTAGTTGAATGTTTGGCGACTGCTCAAAAAACCCAACGGATTCACAGGTTAACTATTTGTATAAAAAATGGCGAAATGAACAATATGGTCAAAGAAATGTGAGTAGGACGATTGAAGTGAACTTTGGGATGGCGAAATATATTTATTAAGGAGAATCCTACAATTGTCGTTATTATCACGCCTATTATGAAAAGAATGTTTCAGGTGGCTATGCCTATAAAATTGTATTTATAGATTCCAACTCATCATGTGACCAGAATAATAATACAATAGTGTCCTTTTTCTTTGTTCCTAAGGTAGGAGCTTCGCCACTTGCAATCGCCTTTCATACAAGTCAGAGTAAAATAAATTATTTATTGGCGTTTAAGCAATTAAGCGTTTATTTCTACCTCCAGTTATAATGACTGATGATTCAACAGCAATGCGAAATGCTCTTAAACTGGTATTTTCGAACAGTATTTTATTATTATGTATTTTCCATGTAATTCAGGCTCTGGTTGAAAGACAACAATGTTCCTAAAGACAATCAATACAAATAATTATTGTGAGGCCTCTATAGAAATCTTTAAGGACATCGTTCTGCAGAGATGTAAAGCTTTCAATATGTGTGATTTGGCTCATTTTGTGCTAAAGATATTTGAAATATATCACAGAAAATGATTGCATTTAAAACATTTAATGTCCAGAGTAAACGAACATCAGAGTTGTCCAGAACTGTCCAAGCGGCAGTGGTGGTCGCTTTTGCAAACACCTATTAGCAGTTGAGAAAAAGTACGGTGTTGTATTCAAATATTCTCTACTGCTATCTGAAAATGATCGCCGGGAGCTTGCATATCTGGCTCTAGGAAAAGAAGTTCCACTCCTCTTCTTTGAAGACATGCACCCGAACAGGAAGGATCATCAAATGTACACACATCTGATCAAGATCAAGAGACATCTGAACAATGGGAGTCGTTAACAACACTATCACAGTTCAACATGCCAATTATTAACCAAATAGGTCTTGATAGTTAAATCAATTTAGTCTACAAAATAAATGATCAGTTTGCACTCATTGGTCAAGTAACGCAAAAACGAGCATATATCACAGTTATATGTAAGAACTTCATCAGATTATCTATCGATTACTATATAACTTTTTTATTTACAGAAATTTGCCGCAGTACTAGAAGCTTTACAGACCCCATCACAAATTATGTCATTTGTGACTCTCAAAACGGCCGGTAGGAAATCAAGGAATATCAAAAAACTAAAAACCCGAGCAATCCTACTCTAATATGGCACCTCCAGCGCAATATTCAAGTAGGTTTTCTGCGCGTAAAAACCCGCGTAAAAACCCTATTCCATCTGATCACTGTGTTGAGATAGCTTTTCTATATACGCCCCTCAGAGTATAAGGCAGCGGTGTCTCGTCTATACCGTACGAGTGCCGTATATGGTAGTACAGCACTCATAAAGCCGCATTATGTCGATGGATATACGCCGAGACCGCATAAGCACTACATGCTGACAGATAGTAAGTACATGACGGTCTCTGGCACCCTACCCATGACGCGGCTATGGTAAGCGAGTATGTTGTATGTACCCCGTCTTGACAGGCCATGATAAGCGCCTCAGTTTCAGACGTCAGCCCAGCCGACCTCAAAAGGGGAAGGTCAGCCTATTGGAAGTCTCTGTAGTCAATATTCTTAAAGAAGAGAGAGTGTAATGACTTATCCATATGCTACTGCAGATGAGAGCTGTGTTCTGCAGCTTTAATGTGGACTTTAAGGCGAACGGATTCCAGTACTCGGTGGTCGAGTACCGGTCTTCTCGCTCGTCCAAGTTCATCGGCTGATGGAATAGATATAATACAATAGACGAGATGAGGAGTTCTGCCATAATTATAGCCATCTATTTTTCAATTTGGCTTTAAGAATGGAAGAATGGGATGGAAGAATGGACAGATAAATTTTCTCAACTGTAGGCATGCCTGAGTTGATGTTTTCTTTTGCTAAAGAGTCTGCAATGTTCTTTATGCCAATGTGGGCTTTTACCTATAAAAAGTGGACCTCCTTTCCTGTGGAGGATATATCATCTACCAATTTCCGATAGAGTCTGACAAATTATAGCTGAATCTGCATTGTTAGGCTTTGCTGCTTTATTATATTTTATAAGAGATATTTAATGATATTTCATCGCGTAGTAGTAATATGAAACTAAATGCATAACTACTTGAGTTATGCATCTCGTTTACGCGTCTCATTTGCCGTATTCGTTTGTAAGCTTGTTTGTAAAAGTTTGTTCAAATTAGTAAATTTCAATCCAGGAACACCGAAGAAAGCTATACATATTAGTATTTTTGTGTATTCTGTAACTCACTTTTCACCTCCTAATATATAGATTATAGTTTTTTTAGAAAAATAGCTAGAAATTTTCTTTTTACTTTTAAACAATTTTTTTGCTATTTTCACCCTTGAATTTTCTTGGAATTCCAAAAAGTATGTAGGACAGTTCGTAACAACCGTAACTCTAAGAATGAATCTGGATCTGATTTTATTCCATATTATTATTTCCAGTCATATTGAGGTTACCTTAGTCGGCGTCGGTCGGACTAAACATAATTGTTCGCTTGTAAACGTCATCGTAATACCTTACCTGTTCTCTAATTGCGTTAAATAAGAAAACTAATAGTTGATAACAATTCTGTTATCATCCACGATATACTGAAAATTCCCTAGATCTACGGAATATCTGCACAATCTGGCAACACCGTACCCGACGATGTGGCAACATCGCATCTGGGGGTGCCAGATAGAACCCTCCAGGGGCAAAGTCTCAACTCTCAAGAACTTCAAATAACCGAGAAACGCCACTGGCCCCATTTAGAATCGTTGCGAACTCTTCGAGACGCCCTTATACAACCTAGAATGGGTTGGAATAATCTAGAAGCTTCTAGAAGTTTTTAGAACCTTGAAAATAGTATACAAGGGCCACCCGATTGTTATGGCAGTTACTTAATTTATTTTAACCCGTCATAGAGGCAAGACAAAGTAACAATTATTTAAAAGTGTTCAGTTTGTAGTATAATTTATCATTGCATGTGAACAATTGTGTCTTGTTGAATTTGGCAGTTAATAAAGTGCATTTGGATTCGGGATATTACCACTTATATTATGAACCTAGTGGATTAACAGTATAATGATACTAAAATATACATCAAAATATTTTATTTATGTGTTAATGGATACTTGATAATGCCTTAGTATCACTGAGTCAATATACTCTCGTAAAACGGCTATTCTAGCATAAACTCCAGGGTATTTAGGCTTATCTCCTGTATATCCCCAAGATGCAATACCAGTCAGTACTCCATCTATAACTAAGGGTCCTCCAGAGTCGCCCAGACAAACATCTCCCCCGCCATCAGAAAAGGCAGCGCAAAACATTCTGTCGGTTATAGAAGAAGGTCCATAGGCTTCTTCACACTTTTCCATGCTTATAATCGGAATGTCTACGTGTTTAAGGTGTTTGGAAATGTACCCATTCTCCCTGATGGTCCCCCAGCCGGTGATAACGCCAATGGACCTCTCTTTCAAATCTGCATCAAAAGATGCCATTCGTACGGGTTTCGCCAGTTCGTGGATGATTCTGCTCCCAAATTGAAGCACTGATATGTCATAATCGAGGTCAGCAGCGGAATAGCTTGGGTGTTGATAAATTTTCTTGACTTTTACCACCTGACCACCTTCTTCTCTGATGGCGGTACCCGCTCTGACAGATATGAATTCAACAGATCTCGCATCTGTACAATGGGCTGCTGTTATTCCCCATTGGGATCCTATTAAAGCAGCTCCACATATGTGTCTACCTTTATATTCAAGAGATAGGTGGTAGGGGTAGTCGACAATTGTGGCATCTTTACCAACGACTATTCGGTCATATATAGAACCGTAGAAGCAATTCTGGGGATAATCTGAAACAAATGGTGTCTTTGTGTTAGTATTAGGTTACATAATTTATTACATTTATTTGGCCCTACACCCACATAGATGAGAAAAGTATCTGACATTTTGTAAGATTGCTTTTACAACACTTTTTATATGACGATTTTTTTAAATAAATTCCATCAGTAGATATCTGCTTCTACCTGTTTTATAAACATAAATAACTATAAGATGGTATGATACCTTGTCTAATATTTCTTTGGTATATGTTCCTTTCTCCTCCCCTTTTAAGAAACATGATCAATATGATATCAATCTCCGTCTCACAACAACTGCTGCAACTCGCTTCTAACTGTGCATGAATCGTGATATTGCAAATAGAGATCCATTTTCTCAATATTGGATCAAGTCTTGTCATAATACATAAGAATACTGGACCAAATCTTGTCATAAATTCTTGATAATGACAAATCTATAAGGTCCATTGCCATATAGTTAATAAAGGATCGACGATCATAAGTCACTATTTCTATGAGTCACTTCGAACCATCAGTTCGAACCATGAGTTCGAATAACGAAAACCATGTCCATAAGTTTGAAACATGAGCCGCTTTTTCAGCCAAGTTTTCTATATGTGGTGTGAAAAGTCAATTTGTTGTTAACTGGATACAAGGTATTTTACCTCCCTTTCCATCTGAAATTGCTTCTTCCATAATATGAGTTTCCTCATGAATTGAATTTACCCTATTGAAACCTATTCAAACCCTGATCTTGTTTGGATGAATTGAACATGAATTTTTATATTTAATATGGTTACTTAAATCTACATAGTATGAATCAAACCTACTTCTGGTTGCATGCAACCTTCTATTCTTATAGAATCTTTGGCCAAAACTTACAATCAGTAGTATTAAAATATAATTTCTATGATATATTTCTAAATATTTCTTCCCTTCCTTGTTTTCGCTTTTATGTATAACTGTCATTCCCAAGCAAAGATCTAGTGGCTTATCCCCTGATAAGTTTAGGCGTATTCAACTATCACAAGACTCAGTACCTAGTGAATTTTTGCACGTGGAAACAGCCATATTTAAAAGTACTTCTATGCAGATACATTGTTTCTTGGGGCAATGGGTGTGCTGAAGCTAATTATCTAGGAGTGTACTCTAATGTTGCTGCTCGGAGAGATTTTGCAATTGAAACTACTGGTATTTAATAAACTTAAGTTACTTGTATGTACTTTTGTATCATAGAAGAGATACAAAATTTGTATCTATTTGCCTATTTGTACCATCTACCTCACTTTTCGATAATCCATCGTTAATGCATATACCGCCATTCATCGTCAATGCGTCATCATATGCATAATATATAAGTAGTTTCAACCTTAATAATATAACTTAAGGAGAACGTTTGAACAAAATCCTCTCCCAAATCTAACTTTTATCTTGAAAACCCGATCCAAAGAGATATATGCCGCTGTAATGTTACCGAAAAAAGTTAAACAAGCCAAAGCAGAGGCGCTGAAAAGACAAAGCTCACCTTAAAAGTAAATACAAACAAGTACGAGTACGATACAAGCCGATTGCAGAGAAACTATGATATGGAAATAGAGGTTGATCGTCGAGTTAGGAATCAAACGTAAACATGGAGATATAGAGTGAAGATTATAGTATATAGGAATATCACGATGCTGAATGGCGGTCGAGAAAATTGTAACAACTAAAGAGAAAGAAGATGGGTTAAAAGTATTCATATAATTTTTAAGCAATGGCTGCATACAAATTGTTCAAGTTTCAAAGTAATATGCTAAAAATTAAATAAAAACAAGGAAAGTGATGACCACTGGTCATCTATACCGAAGAGCACTATTCAGCACATCTGGGCATTTGAGGTGATATGGCCAAGAGCAAGTGTTTTCCATTTTTTTGTATTATGTTTTACATTACATAAGGATATAATACCCGTATTAGAGATATTTAGTTTCCGAAACTCATATTAATTTTTTTGTTCAACATTTAAAATGAACTGGCTTAGTCTCCCTGACTTACGCTATGCAATAATATCTATGATATATATTTCTTACCTTTTGCATGATTTATAATAAGATTATTTTGTCCTTGGTTTAAAATGAAATCCACATAGTCACGTAATGCTGATATACTGGCATAAACTCCAGGATATTTGGGCCTACCACATCCAAACCCCCAGGATACTATACCCGTCAGTACTCCATCTATAACGAGCGGACCCCCAGAGTCACCTTGACAAGCATCTTTGCCTCCAGCTCTAAAGCCAGCGCATAACATTCTGTCAGTGATGGCAGATGGTCCATATACAGCCATACAGTTTCTGTTGCTTACAATCGGAACGTAGGTGTATTTAAGGTGACTGGAAGCGTGCCCGTTCTCCTCGATACCTCCCCAACCTGTGATGACTGCCATATATCCTTCTTTAATCTCTGCACCTGCAGGTGCCAGAGATACTGGTTTAGCCACGTCATAGGCAATGCTGGTCTCAAATTCAAGAACTGATATGTCATAATCGATGACAGAAGAGTCAAAGCTTGGGTGTTGATAAACTGTCTTGACTTTTACTACCTGACCACCTCTTTCTCGAATGTCGCTTCCTGCCCTGACGGATAGGAATTCTACAGAATATCCAGATGTACAATGAGCCGCTGTTACACCCCATTTATCTCCTATCAAAGAGGCCCCACATGCGTGCCTTCCATGATATTGAAGGGATAGCTGGTAGGGGTAGTCGGTAATTTTTGCATCTTTCCCCCCAACTACCTTGAAGCTCTTATCGGTATAATCTGTAACAAATAATGTTTAGATGAAAATTATTATTGGTAAATATACTACAATCTCAATTTATGGTGGCTTCTCGTTGCGCACGTAAAGCTATTCCTATTAATGCTATTGGTACAAACAAATAGTGATTACCATGGCTGGTATAATAAACAAAACAAGTATTTTACCTGTTAATATTATTTTACCTCTTGGTGTTTTAAAATATAAACTAGTAATATATATCTTATATCATTCAATAATTTTGTATGTATTAGAAAATATGAAACTAATATTATTTGGTATTATAACTAAATATATTTTCAGAAATGGTATATAAAAAATATTAAACAGTACATCTAATATATATATTTCACATATTATATTACAACGGCACACAACCTACTTCGAAGCAATAGAAATAGTAATAACAATACATTATTGTGATGTATAATGTAAATCGTCAACAACTATTTGCCATTGTACGAGTACAAATCAATGGTGCTGTCATCACTATACTCCTTCAAGTGATAATATGTCAAGTGATAACACCATTTCTGCCACTCTTCCACAGTGATTTTATTGAATTCTTCTATTGAATTTTATTGAATTCGCTAAACATTTGACATAATTTTTAATAAATTCATATAATTCAGATTTCAAGTCGGTTGATTGAAAATATATATTTTTTTAGTGATGGATATCCAAATCTTCTGTAATTATTATTACATTTTTTTACCGTAACACGACAACCTTTATGGTTATGAAAATTGTTAATGATTGGTAAAATGTCTCGAGATTGATATTCCGGTATATTGATTGTTGACTTTTTCACACGTTTCTTTCTAGGACTCGAAGTTTTGACTTCACCGCTTCTCTCTAATGAACTTTGGCCTTCTTTAACCACTCCCTCAATGGTTATGGTTAAAGATTATGAATTAGAAGACAATGAATCGCCTTCTACAGTGTGCACGAGATAAAAGGATTCTTGAGTAAGAACTTAGGTACACGTGGTGTAATAATATAAACTTTAATGAAATCGGAAACAGAGTTGTACCTTTAATAAATTTTACACTTTGTCTAATTCAACTCTAAATCCCTCAATTGTTAGACAGTTTTTAAATTTAAGATTATATCTAAAAATCGGATTTAAAACGTATATTATACAAAATAAAGACATCATTATATTTTATATTATATTAAATATAGATAGAAATGCGCACACACAAAATATCTCATTCAGAACTGTATTAATATAGATGAGTTGTCATCTTGATTTGTCTGCTTATACCCCGATTCTCTCATTCTCTGGCATGAAACTGCCTCCGGAGTTGTCTTTGACTGATGTCACTTTGAAATTTTCCTGTTTCCTATGATTGTATGATCATGTTTGTTTGACTTTTCAACACAACTTTCGTCGGCGTGACATAAGCAATTACCTATGTTAATTTGCTTTTCTAAACCCAAACGATGAAAACCAGTTGATTATTCGTACAAAGACCAGTATTTTTATTGCTGTAATAGAATAAAGTTTCAGCAAATAAGCAGGATCGTGGCATTTACATCTCGTGGATATTGACTACAATTTGTACATTATTCCATCTGATTATTTTTAAGGAAAACTCTTTTATTTCAAATGGAACATATAGTGGACCATAGTCTTTTAAATTATTCATTTACAAACATCTCAAGTCGTGTGAACAAAGTCATCATTATTTTGAGGTAATTCAAAGTATTTGAAATTTAAAACTCTAAATTCATTAAAAATTAATTTAATACTTCGTGTATTTTCAATCAAATATATTTTTTCAATAGTATTATGTACTATTTGTGTAGTTTGAAGTGTGCCACAATCCCCTACGTTAACAAAAGTGGAAAAATGTTTTTTCTCTATCAACATTATGTATGACACTTATGTCGTGTGTGTTTTGACATGTAGAATCCAAATATGCAAAAATATATAGTATTCCATTTAAAAATCGTACTTTTGCAGCTATTTCACCAAAACCGGAACCGGAAGTCTTTGAGATCCTTGATTTTAAAATATGAGATATACTCCGAAAAACAGAATAATATTTTTTGCTTGCCTGTAAATTATTTAAAACTAATAAAACAAAACAAAGCCATTTGCTCATTAATTATTGTATAACAGGCGCGATTACTACCATTGTTTTATTTTTATTATTTAATGGATTTAAAAAAAATTACCTTATTCATCGGATTCTCCTCGGCATCCATTACTTTAGGTGATTTTTCTCTCTGCCATTAAACCATTAATCACTTTTTTATTTCCTGTTTTGTTCTCGTCTACCTTTGTTTTTCAGTTTCGTTTTCGTATTATATACTTTTTCTTAAATAGGTAAATGGATAACGGCCTTTCTATTTCGCGTGCTAAATATTTAGCTACTTATTTAAGATTTTCTTTTTCTTCGTTGTTAGCGAATTGTGCGTTGATGCGATTTTGTAAATACTTTTTACACAAAATATTTTCGCAGTTGAATTACTGCTAACAGATTGGTAGCGTTTTCTTCTATTTTCTGACTCGCCTGAAGACATTCTAATAATTACACTTACGTTCCCAGCGCGGATAAATTAATGGAAATACAATCAACACGAGCTCACGATATTTTATTCCAGTTTCGATAGCTTTGAATGTCACTCCACTCCGCACATACACATTTTCCGACAAATCTATAGGGCCACCTGGAACATCTGAGAGGCCCAGAGATAACATTCCTGGTTTGACCAATGCAGATGTTTTCTGCTGTTATTCCAATAAAATATTTGTTATCATATATCTAACAATTAAGAAGATTTGAGGATTCTTATTGAAATGGAACAAATAATCCTGGATATTATTCCGTGCCGCGTACAAAGTATACTCTTCGGTGCTAAGCCAATTTGACGGAGGAGTAAAATAATTTGAATAGGTTCTTTTAATTCTGTTAATATACTTACTGGACTGTAGACCTGATTCTGGTATATTTTTTTTGGTAAATATATATTTTTGACAGAAATGTTTTACATATCATTTTTTCAGCAAAATAGTAGGGAACCAATAACAATTTTGGTTTCGCCATTTAAGCAGTAAGAAGGTTTATCAGAAGCAGAAGACAAAATTATCTGTTTCTGTAGACCTGTTTCTGGTATGCATATTTTTTTGCCAGAAATATATTACATATCATTTTTTCAGCAAAATAGTGGGGAACCAATAACAATTTTGGTTTCGCCGTTTAAGCAGTAAGAAGGTTTCTCAGAAGCAGAAGACAAAATTATCCTTCAAAAATTATCTTAAAATCAACCTAGCAGTAATAAATAAAATACCATTCCGCAAAAACCAATGAAATTCTAAATTAAACTCCAGAAGAAGGCAATTCAAGAAACAAAAATTCGAGAACCATCTTGTAGCCGTCATCATGATAATTTATTTTGACGAAAAGTTCCTGCACCCCAAAATTCCTGAGATTTTTATTTTAAGTCGAATATATCAATAGATTGTGAGAAAGTCAGCCATCTGGATCCGTTATTTGAAATACTTATTTTGAAAAAAAAATCGCGATCGGCGAAAAGTTTTCGAGACGCCTATTTTGAGTCGACTAGAACCATAAATGGCAAAAATGTCCGCCACCTTCGATCTGTCATCGTGAATTGTTGTTATCTTTTGTTTTGAGTCGACCATAAATGGAAAAAATGTCAGTCAAATGACAAAAAAATCGCGATTAGCGACCGCAAAATTTCCAAGATACCGATTTTAAGTCGATACATGGCAAAAATATTAGCCATCTTAGATCCGCCATCTTGAATGTTTATTTTGACAAAAATTCGGGATCTACGGTCTCAAAATTCCCGAGACACAGACTTTGAATAAAATCAGACCGTAAATGGCAAAACAATAACACTGCGCCATCGAGACGCTCGAGAGCTTATTGACTTCTAATAGTAATTAAGGTAACAATGGTGTTATAAGGATAATAACGCACCAAGGTCGGCAGTGTAATCGGCAGTCGTTATCCTATAACACCCATGGTGCCTTCAACGTTTAATGTCCTATTAGTCTGTTATTAAATTCGATTTTTTTTTGACATTTACGACGTATTAATTTGACATCTCTTATGTTTAGAACGATTTGATTTAAAAGAGAGTACCTAATAATCATATCCTGTTACCGTATACTGTTTACGTATACAATAATGCTTTGGGTTGTGTTGTAGTGCAAATGTTAGAAGAAGACAATCTAGAAGAAGACCCATGAAAACGTTCTAACATTTCTGAATGAAGCACCGACTGAAAACTATTTGCTGCGCTTGTCATCTCATTACTTCTTAACAACTGATAAAGTTCGCATCGCGTACGGTCAAGAGTACGACGCGGCAAATCTTCAAGCAAATCCTGTCAACATGTCTGGTTTAAGAAAGCGGAACGTGGACACAGCATGTAGCCAATTCCAAGACAAATGGACTGATGAATACTTTTTTATCTTCCACAGCGGTTTGTTGTGCAATGAAACAATTTCTGTTTTCTATTTTACAATATGAAGCGGCATTACTACAGCAAGCATTTAGCTCAATATAATTTACTCACGGGCCAGTTAAGAAAAAATTAAATTAAAAACTCATTACCGATTTAGGGAAACAGCAACAAATATTACTTTCACAAAAATCAAATCTAGATATTGTTGTTAAAGTTGGCTTTATAATTAGTTCGAAAATAGCGAAAACATCGAAGTTATTTTCTGAGGGACAGTTTGTTAAAGAGTGCCTAGTAGATGTTGCAGAACTTTTGTGCCCAGAAAAGAAGAAAGGGTTTGAGAAAATGAGCTTATCGCGACGTACGTTCGACGTATAGATATGATGGCAAGTGATACCAAAAAAACATTGACCGATAGATTGGCTGATTTTCAAGCATTTTCGATTGCTTTGGATGAGAGTACAGATGTATCTGACACAGCCCAGTTAGCTATTTTATACGAGGTGTTGATGAAGAATTTGCAGTGACAGAGGAATTACTGGCTTTAAGGCCGCTACAAGGGACCACTACTGGAAAAGAAATTTTTACAGAGGTACTTTTATATAGTACTTTTGAGCAATATAGTTTGCAATTGTGTAAATTAGTTGGAGTGTGCACAGATGGTGAACCTTTAATGGTCGGTTCACGAAAATGTTTTATCGGAATTCTGAAGGAAAGAGCAACCGTTATGAATGTGCAGGAATGTGATTTAATAATTCTGCATTGCATTATTCATCAACAAAACTTGTCTCTAAGTCCATTAGACCTTCTTGCCTACGGCCCGCGACCTGATTTAGTCCCGAAATTACGCCCTCAGCTAAGCAAAGTTTGCCCATACCTGATGTAGAGGGACAAACTTATAAAGATGCGATTTAATGACGTCCGTGACCTGGGTATGCATATACTTATTGGCATTCCCCGGAGGAAAAAGGTCAGAGAAGGAACTTTTTAGTTATCGAAGAAAGTAAAATATGTACATTAAAGTTGATAAGACATTATATATCATTGCGAGTTGACAAGGCGTCTCATGATATATTTTGTTTGCCATATCGTAATAAACGGTGTACAGTTCAGCCTGTAGCTAAAAACACCTTCGGGAGTATATCTTCTAGGATTGCGACGAATTTAGATTTACCTGATGCTAAGGCATGTTGTACAGGGTACATATCATTGTCTCAGGTGCATAGCTGCAACACTTCACTTTGATGGGGGATGAAACTCAGAAAGTTTAATGAAATACTAGGAGGGTGGAGGATTTCATCGAGTATACATCCCCATTATAATAGGTAATAGTAAATGTTCCAGATTGCCGAATGCTACGCCGGTAGCCTGGCGTGATGACTTCCACGCATACTACACTGAGAGAATATATTAGTAAGATTATCTTAAGTAACTTCGACACTGCTAGTACTAGATCGTACAGAAATTTTATGTTCACGGGCCACTTTGACAATTGCACTTTTTATATTATAGATATTATGTTATAGATATTTATAATGCCCAAGGACGTTATTTCTCATTTAATGTATCCCAAAATAGAGTGGTTATTTCAAAATAACAAGACTAGTAGGACATTAATGTTATAAAGGTGTCAAAAATACTGAAACATTATTTGCGAAGATATTTATTGATCGGCTTTTATGAAATTTCGGTCAATATCCATACAGATATATCTGGGTTAAAACGATAGATATACAATTACGTACTTGATTCATTATTTATATGAATGTTACGTTTTGTTATGTTTCTACATTAAAAAATTATGGTGTTTCATTACCTTCTTGTACTTGATTTGTAACGTAGTCAATGTAGACCCGTAGAACGGGTATGCTCGTATAAACGCCAGGGTATTTAGGCCTAGCACAGCCATATCCCCAGGAAACAATACCAGTCAGCTTTCCATCTATCACTAGTGGCCCTCCAGAGTCACCCTGGCAAGCGTCTCTGCCTCCAGCTTCAACTCCAGCGCAGAACATTCTAGGAGTGATGGCCGAGGCTCCGTACGCTGCTACACATTTTGCCCTGCTTTCAGTCGGAACTTTTACTTGTTTAAGATGGCTGGAAACGTATCCATTTTCCTTGGTAGTTCCCCAGCCTGTGATCACTGCCTCGGACCCTTCTTCGATCTCCGAACCCGCAAGTGCCAAGGGCACAGGTTTCGCCGCTTCATGAGTTACGGTGCCGTCAAATTCAAGGACTGATACGTCATAATCCACTATGTAAATGTTGAATCTTGGGTGTTGGTAAACTTTCTTGACATTTATTACTTGACCACCTTTCTCTCTGATGTCTGTCCCTGCTCGAACTGATAGGAATTTAACAGGTGCCCCGTCTGTGCAATGGGCTGCTGTTACACCCCATTTGTCTCCAATCAAAGAAGCTCCGCATACGTGCCTTCCTTTATATTGGAGAGAGAGTTGGTAGGGATGGTCGGAAATTCTGGCATCTTCGCCGCCGATTATTCTCTCTGAATTCCCATTGACGTTATAATAAGGTGTCGCTGTAAGAAATCATGATGTATTAGTAACAAATCGCTTAGTTATCAATATAAAATTAATTTATATTCAATATTTTGTTTGGTATTAGGTATTAAGCAATACAGCCAAACACTACTATTAACAACATTAATAATAATAATAGACTAAGGGAATAAACATGGACACACGCTTGTTGTCCAGGAGACCGTCAAGACATTTATTGTGACAGAAATAAATATCCTGACAAATTTAGAGTAGAATACTCTCTCAAGAATTCTGATAATAAAGTGGGTAGGTACTCTTCCAAACAAATAGGTATAGATAGTATGCTATTTTTGCATGTGTTTGCTGAGGATACCCAGACGCAAAATAAGCAACTAAAATAATACAAATATATCCGGTAAGACTCGTGATCAACTTATAGCCTAGTCAAATTAAACAAAAATAGGGCGATCGGTGGAAAAAATTCCTAGAGAGTTGGAACTTTTTTTAAACGCTTCCCTTACACTTAGGTAGACATATATCAAAAGTCCCCGAAGGTGGGGGGTGAGCTCGAGAAAGGGGGGGGGGGTTAAAGTTAAAATTGTTCAGTCTTTTGCTTATATCGCGGAAACCGTCAGAATGTGGTTGTTCTACGATTGTCGTCGGCGAGGATGTAGATTTGCTAGTTCTGCTGGTCGTGTTAGCTCCAAGGGAACGAGAGATAAATTTTTTCAAACCTGGTAGGGGAAAGGAGGAAAGCAAAACTTATTCTTACAAGGAATTGCAAGCACTTGATATTTCTAAGAGAATTTTGTTCATTCACGCGTTTAGTGGCTGCGATACTACCTGTGCGATTTTCCGAAAAGGCAAGTCCGAAAAGGCAACATTTGCTAAATTATTCATAAGGAACAGCGCCCTGAATTTACTCTCCAACGTATTTTACACAAAGACTTCAACACCTAAGGAAGTTGCAAATGCCGGGGAGCAGATCTTTCTAGCAATGTACAACGCTAGAATAACAGATATGAACAAACAGCGCTACGCAGCATTCCTAAAATCCTCCACAAGGGTAAAGCCAGACCTCTCCTCCCTACCTCCAACTAAGGGGTCTGCACTGCAACATTCATACAGAGTCTATTTGCAAGTTCAAGAATGGCTGGGCAACAAACTCAAACCTACTGATTGGGGTTGCATAAAAGGAGCAGATGGAGATCTTCATCCCCTGACAACCTTAGATCAACCTGCCCCAGTTGCAATCCTTTCAAAAATATTCTGCAATTGCACCAAAGGCTGTGGTGCACGTTGCGGATGCCGCAAGGGAGGCATCAATTGCTCTTCAGTATGCTATAACTGTGAGGGCGCGTGCACTAACGGCCCACCAGTTGAAGTCGACAATCTGGCATAGAGGATACTGTAAGTTTTATTCAAATTATCTACATTAAATCATCTGTCTATTAATATTGTAATTAACAAGATTCTAATTAGGTTTTCAATGTTTAGGATGAAGATGAAAATGCAACTTATGAGGACGACTTAGAATCAATACATTCAATTTAATGTGTTTTACTCAAATCATTTATATTAAATCAACTATCTATTGATCTTGATCTATCTATTGATATATTGATATTGATCTCCTCTCCAGTCTAATGAAGTGTTGGACCCAATAAATTTAATTTACTGTTTTATTCAAATCATCTATAATGTCAGTATTATCAATCTTGTACAGTACAATACTCTAAATGCACATAAAGCACATTTTGTGAAATGATTTTTCTTTTATCAGCCTAATGAACTCGCTTATGGTTAGTCCTACGACAAAAATGCAAAGGAACATTTTTATATGAAATCTTATCAGCATTTTGTAAGAGGGTAAAAAACGATAGGAGTAATCGTTTCCGAGATATAAGCAAAAATCTGAACTATGGTACCTTTAAACCCCCCTCTTCCTCGAGCTCACCCCCCACCCTTGGGGACTTTTGATATACGTCTGCCCAAGTGTAAAGGAAGAATAAAAAAAAATTCTCTCTAGGATTTTTTTCCACCAATTTTTTTAATTTGACTGTCTTATTAAGGTACTTTTAAAATATTCTTTAATTTTGACGAGGGATAATATAAATACGTATTCCTAAATTCTATTGCTAATTTTACCTGTAAGAAGTTCGTAAACGAATTTGTCTTCCTCTTGACTTAAAATGTAATCAACATAATCACGTAAAGCTGGTATGCTGGAATAAACTCCAGGGAATTTAGGCCTGGCACACCCGTATCCCCAGGAAACAATACCAGTCAGCACTCCATCAATGACCAGTGGCCCTCCGGAATCACCCTGGCACGCATCTCTGCCACCCGCTGCAAGCCCGGCGCAAAACATTCTATCAGTGATAGATGAAGATCCATACGCTGCTATACATTGTGCCTTGCTTACAGTCAGAACTTCAACGTATTTCAGATTGGTGGAAACGTACCCGTTTTCCTTGATAGTCCCCCAGCCTGTAATGACTGCCTTGGACCCTTCCTTTATCTCTGTATTCGCGCCAGCCAGGGATACTGGTATGGCATCTTTATGAGTTATGCTAGTCTCAAATTCAAGGACTGATATATCATAGTCGACCTCGGAAAGTTCGAAGTGTGGGTGTTGAAATATTTTCTTCACTTTTACTACTTGGCCGCCATTTTCTCTAATGACTGTCCCTGCTCTTACTGATAGGTGTTCCATAAGTGCCCCATCTGTGCAATGGGCAGCCGTTACGCCCCACTTGCCTCTTATTAAAGAAGCTCCACATATGTGCCTTCCTTTGTATTGAAGAGATAGCTGGTACGGGTGGTAAGTAAGGTTGGCATCTTTCCCGCCAACAATTCTTTCTTCAATGCCGTTGAAGTTCTCTTGGGAATAAGCTAAAACAAATCGTTTTCTCGTATTAATTTTTCTTGTAAGAGAACTGCTCTCCCTCTCAGAACTGCACTCTTAGGTTTGTGATATTTAAGGCAGTAAATAGTTGTTATTTACTGCCATAAATATCCCAAACCTAAGAGTGCAGATCTGCATAACAACCTGCACACTTATGTACAAACATTTCGGGATCTTACAAATGGATAGATACATTAATTAAAAAGTAACCAGAACACAAAATGAGGTATTGCTAAAAATACTATTCACTTATATAACCCGGTAACACAGAGTTGACATAAGTCAACTCTGATGTTGGCCCTCTAAAATATTTAATTGGCTTCCCAATTGTACCAGAGAAATAATCATTGAAAAAAAGTTAAACATCAGTATATTCAAATTTAAAATGAAAAAAATATCCATGTCATGTGCTGACAGCATCATAATTAATAACCTATTTTAAATAATGTTCTTTAAATAATGAATAACTTAATATAGACTGATTGATGCTAAATAAGCTGTGATAATATTTTAACTATCAATAAAATTATAAATTTTGTACTAATGATGTACCTGTACGAATGATGACAGCAAAATAAACTTACTTACTTATTTACTTGTATAAATAAAACTAATGATAAATTTTAATTTCATATTATATAGGATACTCTTCGCATATTAATATATTTAATAAACAAACAGGATTAAATTTGTAAATGATTATTTATTAACCTACTTGACTGTTTTATATTTATTATATTTCCCCCCTCTCAATTTATTTTTTTTCAAAATAATAGATATTTTATTAGGAGTTATACTTATATGTGACATATACTTATATGTGACCTAGTTGAATATTTAAATTGATGTGAGGCACATAAAGTAACTTATACTCCAAATAAAATACAAGATTTTATTTTCATACGATTTATATATATTTATAATTCAGGAAATATGTAAATATGGGAGGAAGATTTTCTAAATCCATTTTGTCCTAAATTTCAACTATTGAGTTACAGGTGGCGCCAAGCCCAGCATCCATCCTCAGAAGCAACAGCTACATCTGCGGTGGTGCCATTATTTCTTCAACCTGGATCCTTTCTGCTGCTCGGTGCTTCAGCGGATGTCAAATGGTTATATGTGAGCACAAAATAAAAAGTCTTTCCGTCAATTCAGTTCGATGTCTTCTTCTGATGATCCTTCTTCGGGATGGATGGACGGTCGCCTTCTTGGGAGAATGTTTGCGAAACTGCGGAATATTCGTCTCGGTCTTGGTTTTGGAGAAGATACACTTGCTGTAGCGATGCTGATAGCCAATCTTCTTCTTCTGCATTTACACGTAATATAGAGGACAACTAACAGAATTGTGTAATAATGAAATACGTTATCACGAATTATGTTTAGTTACAAAAGGTTGATTTATCAAATCGTCTAGATTGCGGGAGTATTGATCTAATTTGTGCTTGGCAATTTCGAGTTATTCTACGATCAGGTTGTTGAGTTTGAGAGGCTTTAATTCCGGTAATTTTTGTTTGTCTGGACTGTCACTAAAACAATTATAGGGTATTACGACTCGATATGGATTGTACTTGGCTTCCACGAATTTTCTGGAACTTGCTTGGACTTTCATTATTCCAATAAAAGCACTACATACTAATTTTGTTTTCTTCGACACATTTTCTTCTACACATGTTTTCTTCGAGTTCTTGGGCGTTGTATCCTTCGCTGGAGACTAGGAATGTTTGGCACACCTTCGCTTGGAATTTTTTGGCAGTGATTGTATATTTTTGAATAATATGGCTTCACATACGGCATCGTTATTTGGGTAGGCAAATAGATTGGAATATAACTTCATTCTGAAGTACAATCGTTTACACCAATTTGGATCCCGATGTATTTGTTAATTATAGGCAAAATATGATGTAATCCAGTTCTATTATCCAAGATATGGAGGGATTAGGTATAAACGGTATAATGTATAGGATTGTCATTCTACTAGTGGCATTTTTAAAACGAATACCAATTTGAATTGGTTTGCAAACATTATAATTCAATAGTCTATATGCATTTAACAACATTTGATGAATTTACAAGAAATGGTAAGCTATTTTGATGTAAATTTTGTGAAGTCTCCTGTAACCATCTCCCTCTTATCCGTTCCTGCCTGTTGTATTTTTCCCACTTAATGTATACAGTGAAAGTTGCCATTCAATATAGTTTTTGACTTATGTATGCAGACAAACAAAAGGTATATTATCTAATAAGTATACTATGGCCACAAACCATTTTGAACGTAGATGAATGGACAACTACCAAGTAAGATACCTTGGCATTGTTGTACCATGTTGTACCATGTTAATGTATGGTAAAAATTAACAACCTATCAACTTGCGTTTTGTGAATGAATGAATTAATTAATTAATTTTTTAAACAAAATGAGTTCCATCCACCCTGAACATTTAAAACGCGTTTAAGTTCTTACTTTTTTGGTATCACTGAAATATTATATTAAACCACAAATTTATAAAAGCAAAATTTTTAGTGAAACTACTTTTCTCATGAGGTTTGTTGACACTATTTTTTTGCAGTATGTGTTATTAGTCGTTATAAGTAAATAATCATAGACATAATCCCATTACACAGTAAGAAATTTAAAAAAAATTATAGTTGTTACGTCCAGGATTTTTAAGAGTTGTACCTGTGTGGGATTATCTAACCTAGTAACCTGATACGACTTTGTTTACAAATAATTATAAACAATTTGTTCTGAGGACATTTTACATGCCCCTCGAGAATCGAAAAACGCATTCGAGCTTTTTTGAAATGCAAGGAAGAATACGAGAAGGTACCTATATGAAATATTTCATAACTGGAGGATGACAAAAATACACACTAAGAACTGATGAAAGTGTGATGCTAGCGTGTTGTTTTGAGAAGGTAAGATATTTTTCATACATATGTTAGTGTTTTTCATAGTGTCTTTCATTATTTTAGGCAAAAGCTCGTAAGGCATCCAGTTTATGGTCTACATATTCCATGTTGAAAAGTACTGTACAAATAAACGAAAATATGGATTTATCACAATATAAAAGACTATGTGCCTTTTTATAGCGTTGAAGCGACCCATACGAGGCAAATAAATCAAAAGTTTTGACTATGGAAACCGTTACTAAAGTTTTTAAAAGAGGCTCTAGATGATAATTTTGATTTATTAAAGTGGTACTAATATTTGGTTTAAATGGGACATGTCAGTGTGCAGATATGTGCACTATTAAGCTGCACCGTGTAACTTTTGTGATTTTCGTCACCTAATAATATGCTGCAATATATAATATGTAATAATTAAATTCTAGAAGGTTTTTTTTATGTTAATAATTAGAAAAATATATTCTACGTGCCCATAATATTTTTGTTTATTAACCGATTGCAATGTTCTAGGTACAACTGCTTGAAAAAAGGAATACACTATTGACAAAAAAAATTCAAAATGGCCGGTTTTTAATAATCGAAGGTGACGGTCGCTTTTGATAATAGCCCGGCTTTAGTTTAGATCCAAAAGGTGTCTCAGGACAAAAGAAATTAGAATGTTTGAATTATATTAATCTACAACTGTGCTTTTGACGATCTATCTGACAAGCTTGCAGCATTAAAATGGTTAAACGAAAAAACATAATTTATACCATTTCAGTATATTTCTATATAAAGTATTAAAAGCAAATAATCCCGCATATTTTGGAATTTAGGAACGTTCCTCATAATTAAAAAATAGCTTCAACTGTAATATAGCTAAAGATATAGGTATTTACAAAATTGCAAGATTTCTTACATGCGTTCAAAGACAATTACTCAACCATATATATATATATATATATATATATATATATATATATATATATATATATATATATATATATATATATATATATATATATATATATATATATATATATATATATATATATATATATATATATATACATATATATATATATATATATATATATATATATATATATATATATATATATATATATATATATATATATCTTTATATTATTGCATCCAATCTTATGCCTCATAAAGTTTTACTCATTATAATTTGGTCTTGTCTTATAATTTAGGTAAAATATTACGCAGCCATACAAATAATTCGTTCTGTAGATATACAGAATATACAATTTTGTATATTATTTCTCTACTTCTCCTTCTTATCTACTTCCTCTAAAATCAGGTAAATCTATAGAGCTATTAGCTATACTCCAGATAAAATAAAGGCATGTTATTATTATTATTATCTAGATAATATAACACAGTTCATAAATTTATATTTGATGGTAATCGGATTTTTAGAATCGGCGTTTAGAAACTGGTAGATCTTAATACTACTCCATTCTTAACTTACAAAATATTATCAAAATTTTGCAATAAAAAACAATAATATGCGATATTTGAGACTACAGCACGACGACAGCAATAGACGGTAAGTCTTAAAAAAATAAATAAATAATGTAAAATATTATGTGTCTGAAAGCGCGTAGAAAAGTGAAATTTGGTTCGGCAAATACATGCGTTTTCTTGAAAACTGTAATGCAAAAATTTCTAAAATTCATTCAAATCAATATTACGAAAATTTATTGTATTCCACAAAAAAACCCGCACCACGTAGGCTGTTATGAAATAAAATCATGAAGACAAGCCATTGTTCTTATTTTGCCTATAGAGTTTTTTAAGAGTTGAAAACATTTAAGTAGGTATATATGTTTTTTAATTTATCGTCAAGTTTACAGTTAAAACAAATACATATTGTATGGTGTTGTAATTCTCTCGAGATTAGAGAAAATAAGGACAATGGCAAGATTTGCTATAATGGCTATTTGACAAGAGCCTACTTGTTTCACCGATTAATAACGCCTCAGTAAGTTTATTTAAAAGAGGATGTCAATTTTTTTTATTTCTGATGAGCAAACTATGATTTTATTTAAGAAAACTCAAAGAGACAAAAAAGTTGCAAATTGAAGCCATCTTCGACAATCGAATTTTTAAATAAAGAACTATTGACGCATTAAAAAGTTCTGATGAAAAATATTATAGGCGTTTGTTCTTTCACCCCCTTGCAACAATATCTCAGAGTTACAAAAACTGTCACCAACTGTCTTTTTATTAATGCAGATTGTCCGTCAAATTTAATTATTCTAAATTGTTCAATTGTGGAGAAAATAAATAAAAACTATTTTCGTATCCCAACTTTAGAAGACTGTAACTAGAAGTGGACGGGATTTTAAAAAGAAAATATATAAAATTTTTGATGAAAATTCTTCTATTAAAATCTGTCGCATCAATTTAGAAACACCCTGTATATTTAGATACGTGTCGGGCTATATTGCCGTCGTCAGTCTAGTCTCTCACATATCGATGAAAACAATCAATCCATTGAAATTAAACTACTTATGCATATTACCTATACTTTACACAAAATAAAGAGCTGACAATATTTGGTATATACAGGGGATATTATATCAAAAAGGGGATATTATACTTGTAAATATTCTACCACTAATATGTTTTGTATTTATAACGTCTAAAGTCAAAATTTAAGAAAATGGCTCCTTGGCTGATTTTAGCTCTACAGAGTGATTATTGATTAACTGGCAAGTATTACAATATTTCACTCGGAGGTTCTGATTATTATGTTATTACCATACTCTGTACTTACCTAGGATGTAGTTAGTACATAAAACCAACACTAATACTAACAACCTCATTTTGCCCTGAAGGTAAACTGAGGTGCTACATGTTTTACTTTGTTTAAATATCAAAAAGTTAATGAGATTTTTCACCATATCTGTACAGTGACCGGATACTTTTAAACCATAAAAAATATGAGAAAAGTAATTAGTAAATCAGACACATTAGTAAAAAGCATTGACCAAATATAAATATCATAATATTTATAAAATGCCATGCATAGAAAAAGTAATAATTATTACGAACACCAAATTCACGCCACTATTTTTAACAACTCGAAACTTGTTTTTCGTTACGTTACCATGGCAAATCTCCAAAAAATTGCTATAAATTTTTGTATGAAATTAATAAGGGGAAATTTTTCTGTCATTTAAAATGTCAAAGTAAAGACGCGGAAGTTGGAGTGCTTTTGGAATTAAATTTTCAACACAAAGGGGGACACTATCGGGAATAATATAAGTACATAAATTCACATATTTTTTTGTTTGCAAAAATAAAATAATAGTCAATAGTATATATTAGTCTCAGAATAATATATATTAGACACTAACAAATTTTATTAGCAAATTTAAGTAAATAAATTAAAGTGGAAACTCTGGCAAGATTTCTTCTCGCCTTAATTGAGAAACAATAGGCCTGAAGACTGAACTTTGTTAATGTCTATGATTAGTAAAATATATGAAATATTTCGATATAATTTTATTTAATTTTTTATATTTACTTGGAGTATTTGTAGATATTGTAAATACATTTACATCCGATGTTTCTTCATAATTAATATCTTCAACCAATTGTGGTAAGTAGCAAAGCCGACGATGGTAATTTTTAATATGTATATATTCTTTACACAGAGTACACAATCCGCATTTTCGAAGATACGATGCGCGCGGAGTTCTCCAATTCGGCTCAAAGAGCTCTATTAAGAGCTTGAAATAGTCGATGACAAATGGAGTTTCCCAGGTTTTTAGCCCGCGCTAGCCCACGCGCGGAGGATTTGAAATTTGTGAAATCTGCGTTTTTTTAGTTTTAAAAAAATCCGTATCTCGGGAAGTTTACTGTGACCTCACAGGTCACAGTAAACCCTCACAGGTCCAAACTGAACCTGTGAGGGCTCTTTTTCTTCGTTGGTTGGTCTACTTTTTCATGAAGCTGGTCCGGGAGGCCCTTGCGATTGCCCTTTTTTTGGCACTTCGATAATCTGGAAGTTTCCCTGGTTTTTTCATTTACTATGTCAAGCCCTTAAAGTTTGAGCTGAATTGGGGAATTGAAGCGCGAATTGAAGCTGAATTGGAGCGCGCACTGTATCTGCGAAAAGTACTGGACAGATTCATATACAAATATAGATCTATTTGATTAAAAATCTTTGTTAACATTAGTTAAATAAACAAATAGTTCATGAGATACAACAAAAAAATGCACGTGGAAGACCTCTTACAGTGCATAAGCCCTTGCATTTGATTTTCTTTTAATGGGTCTTTTTGAACTTGTCTTCGTTTAGCATCCCGTGCTCCTTTGGCTTGGGGACTCATTAATTTATTATCAAAGTACATTAAAATTAGAAGCGCAAATATATAATAAGTATTTAACCAGACATATATTTATATAGCTCCAAATAATTGTGTTATATAATAATAAAGTAATAAAAGTAAAATATAAACTGTAAAAATCCTGTTATAGTAATTCTAAATAGAAAATGAATATAGAAATTATGAGCTTATCACCGTGATGGACTATAATTATGTTTGATAATTATTATCGTGTACATTAAAAAAATCTTACAACGTTGATTTAAAAATCACTGTCTACAATAATCCTTGAAACGTATTCTTTACTGTTTTCATGAAAACCGGAATTTCCTGCGCGGTCGTTGTACCTCGATTTTCGATTTATCATTTTTTACTTTTATGCTTCGTAAAAATTTGTGTACCCTCAATGTTTTCAGTACCCTGATTTATTCATATATTCTTGGCACATCTTTAAGTTTTATATAATGTTTTAATTTGCAAATTTACAATTTTACTAAAAATTACTTTCCCAACAATTTTAGACAAACTTGGTAACATAGAAAAAATATGCCTTTAATTATCCCTTCTCCTGCAGTCTCCGTTTTCATAAAGCATTTCAAGTATGTGAAACCCCCGATTGATTAATAATTTAGTTAAAAAAGTTATTATTTATTATCTTCCAAATTTATTATTGATGTGTAAACATCTATTACGGCGATATGAGGGTAAATTTCGGGAAATGGAACGAAAATGTGAAAGCGGATGTGACATCATAACCTATCAATTATCATGCACAGTATCTACCTACTAAATTAATTCAGCTACTACCTGATAGATGGCGTTTACAGCACCAACCTCCATGGTGTGTATGTTGTGTTGCCTACCTTATTAAAAAAGTCCTAATATGAGTATCGAACCAGTGATCCCTGGCTTGGAAAGCGGGGCTTGAACCGCTGCACTATCATATATGACTGCTATATACTTTGTTAAATCTCGTTTACTTAGTGCTTTGTTAGGGCGGCGGTTAGCGTGCACATAATGCAAGTGCAAGTACAATGAACTCATGGCCCGTGTGGCAATTAAAATATTAGGGTGTAGGTGACATATTGTCATGACTGAAATATTGTCATGATATTGTCATGGTGGTCATTGGTAGCTAGAGTAGATTCAATACCCAGGATAATTTGGGAACTATCTGACTTAGTTGCGCATGGTCAGTGGTGCCCACGGGAATTTTATTTCTATTTTTATTAAAAGCTGAGCTAGCTTATGCAAACTTTTATTGCCCACTTTAAATCGCTGTTGAATGTACTGCAGGGGTAATATTGTGTGTTTTTCACAATATCATAGTCAAATTTCACAGTATCATATATTTACATATATCTCAGTATAAGCAAAGGAAACACCTAAGACCTAAAATAGTATTCTAGGGAAATTATGGGGCCCCACAGGGCTTCGCCCCAGAAATGGCCCTCCATGGCTTTCGATTTTTCTTTTACTTTCGTGTCGCTGTCAAAAATGCACAAAATCCACAGCTCTGTGAAAAGCTATAACACAAAAGCCACAGCTCTGTAAAACGCTGTAACAGAGCCGTGGATTTTGCAATTTGTAAATTAAGGGACAAATAAACTACCTAGTAAGCTATTTTAGAAAAATGCACTACATATCTGCAAAACTTCCACTTAGAATAATATTTCAACAGTTTAGGCAACTGTTTTGTACAATAAAGTACATACAAGTAACGTATGTTTATTAAATACCAGTAGTTTCAAGTACAAAATCTCTCAGAGCAGCAATATTAGAGTACACTCCTGGATAATTAGCTTCAGCGCACCCATTTCCCCAAGAAACAATGCCAGTGAGTTTTCCAGCCACTACCAATGGTCCACCTGAATCCCCTTGACATGCGTCCTTTCCACCCTCAATATATCCTGCACAAATCATCCGGGATGTAATCATGCCTGAGTAATAGCTGGAGCAGTCCTGGTTGCTGATCAAAGGTACTTTTACCACTTGTAATTGTGATGGAAGATCACTGTCTCCTTCATTTACTACGCCCCAACCGGTGACGGTAGCTTCTTCCCCGTAGTTGATCCTGGCTTCGGCGTCTATTAGAGTAATAGAAGAGGTGGAATTTGTGAACACAATATTTTCTTCTAGTTCTAATAGTGCTATGTCGTAGTCGATTTCATACAGGTTGAATTGAGGATGGATATAGATAGACTTTACCTTGACTACCTGGCCACCAGATTGCAATATGGAGGATCCAGCTCGAACGGTCAAATCTTCTGCTTCCACACTATAAATTAAAGACATTTTAAATATTTCTTTTAGGTGATTATTTTTTTTTATCGTAAAGACAAATTTTGCTTAACTTATATAATATATATATATATATATATATATATATATATATATATATATATATATACAGGGTGAGTCAGTTTTTTGTAGACAAACTTTAACAGGGGATAGAACGCACGTTTTTAAAAAGAAAAGTGCCTATAAATATATGGCCGATCTAGCTTCCTAAGGAAGATACAAGGTGTTAAAGTTTCATTTTTTTTTACATTAATGTGTAATATTTTCTGAACGGAATGATATATTCACTAAATATTTTACACATATCTTAACCTGCATAGGATCAACATGTTGTATTGTTCCTGTCGAAAATACTATAGTGGATGTTACTTTTTTCGGGTACTTCGGATATTCTGCATAATGGAACTTTTTTTTCGTACGCCACTGACATTATCTGATACATATTTCTAAAATAACGGCCCCTTAGTAACAATTTTGATCTCTTGTAATTTTGCTCTAACTACGACAGTTTCAGAGATATTGGCCGTTGTTTCTCTGACAGTGTAATGTCGTTATTATATTTTTTTTCTCGAATTTTCTTTATGACTTATAAACGAACGCTTAGATTTTTTCATGTTTGGGGGATAATGCCTATTAATTAAGGCGCATAAAACAAGCGGTAAGAATGTTCAAAAACTTGCACAGTGGCGGGGTAGAAGGGGTGCTCCACCCCTTTCGTAAACAGAACATCTACGCCAAAGACTATTTAAAAAAAAAACTGTTATTTTCATTATCTACATACAGTTTAACAAAAATAATGTCCCTTCTTCTGTTTCGAAATTCCTGTGCGGTTCCTAGTTATTTTGATTTTTAGTGTTTGATGTGGTACTAAATTAAGTAATTTATTTATTAGCAATAATAATTATCGGCTAAATATTTAATTCTTTCAACGAAACCTACCTAAATATGGTGTGTTAAGGATTCTAAAAAGCCGAAATCTCTTATTCTTTATCTTTTTCCAATGTAGTCAAAATAAATATTTGTTATATCAAGCCTTACTCAAATACAATACTTTTATATGTTGAAATCTGTTAAATTACAAATGTACTTACAATACAATAGATTATTGTGCAGTTGCCAAAAGTCTTAAAAATTTCCTTTAAGTTTTATTAAACTTGTGCATGTACCAATTTCTGTTTCAATTTTTGTTGTTGTTTGCTAAATAATTTCCATTTAAAACTAGCGTATTTGTAACTGTACGTAATAATTGCAACAAAATATTATACTCCTTGGAAAACAAGTAAGCATTATGTCATATTTTGAAACGACAGTTTGACGTATTACAAGTTTATCTACAAACAATTTTGCTTCATCTTGAATATTTTCACTGTTATTAATTATTATTTTTAAGATTAAAAAGTTATTTTATGTGATTTGCCAGATTTTAATTAGTGTAACATGCCGTTTACATTTACAAATAGCGAACAAGCCGACATTCATTTTATTTATGGGTTCGCAAATGGGAATTCAAGATACGCAGCTAGGGAGTATCGAAGAAGATTTCAAAATAGACGACAACCTCATCATTCCGTTTTTGTGAGTATCCACCGTCGATTTGTTAACCAGGGTTTGAAAAATGTACCCGGGGGCCGACAGAACAACCGTGGACGAGATAGAGACCGTATATTGCGGGAATTTAATAGGAACCCAACGACAAGTACTCGACGTGCTGCTATTGCTCTTGGTATTTCCCAAAGTAAAATTTCCCGGGTTTTAAAACGGGATCACAGACGCCCATATCATTTTCAACCTGTTCAAGGTTTATGTCCAGGTGACGCTGAACGAAGACTTACTTATTGTAGGTGGGTTCTTAACTCCATTCAAAATAATAGGGATTTCTTATCCAATATACTGTGGACTGATGAATCTTGTTTTACTCGTCGTGGTATAGATGGGCACATGAAAACCCACATGCCATTCGACCACGAAGTTTTCAACATGAATTTAGTACAAATGTCTGGATTGGAATTTACGGCAACCACGTGTTTGGACCTTATTTCTTGCCACAACGTGTAAATTCAGAAAATTTCCTACAATTTTTAGAAGAACACCATAGTAATATATGGGAAGTCATTCCTTTGAATTTAAGAAGACAGTCTTGGATTCAACTTGATGGGTGCCCGGCCCATTATGGCAGAAATGTAAGAAATTGGCTAAACAATAACTATCCAGGGAGGTGGATAGGTCGTGGAGGTCCAGTGGCGTGGCCTCCCAGATCCCCCGATTTAACACCACTTGACTTTTTTGTGTGGGGATTCATTAAGGAAATAGTGTATACCACTCCGGTTAATACACTTGAGGAACTTCAAAATCGCATTAGAGATGCTTGCAATGAAATAAGGGTGCATCATTTAGTTAACTTAAGATGTTCTATGATACGTCGCAGTGAAATGTGTATTGAGAAGAACGGTTTACATTTTGAACAAAGTATCTAATTTTATGTATGTAGGTACTAGTGTTATTGTTATTAATTCTTGAAATTGTTATTTATAAATCATTATTGCTAACAATTGTTATTTATTCCACAATTATTATTGTTAATTAAATATTGCTATAAATTCAAAAATGTTTATATCTCCATAAACATTAACATCAATGCTCATCTAATGTTTTTTTTTGTAATTGTAATTACTTGGAAAGAGATAAAGAGATTTCGGCTTTTTAGAATCCTTAACAAACCATATTTAGGTAGGTTTCGTTGAAAGAATTAAATATTTAGCCGATAATTATTATTGGTAATAAATAAATTACTTAATTTAGTACCACATCCAACACTAAAAATCAAAATAACTAGGAAACGCACAGGAATTTCGAAACAGAAGAAGGGACATTATTTTTGTTAAACTGTATGTAGATAATGAAAATAACAGTTTTTTTTAAATAGTCTTTGGCGTAGAAGTTCTGTTTACGAAAGGGGTGGAGCACCCCTTCCACCCCGCCACTGTGCAAGTTTTTGAACATTCTTACCGCTTGTTTTATGCGCCTTAATTAATAGGCATTATCCCCCAAACATGAAAAAATCTAAGCGTTCGTTTATAAGTCATAAAGAAAATTCGAGAAAAAAAAATTATAATAACGACATTACACTGTCAGAGAAACAACGGCCAATATCTCGAAAACTGTCATAGTTAGAGCAAAATCACAAGAGATCAAAATTGTTACTAAGGGGCCGTTATTTTAGAAATATGTATCAGATAATGTCAGTGGCGTACGAAAAAAAAGTTCTATTATGCAGAATAGTCGAAGTACCCGAAAAAAGTAACATCCACTATAGTATTTTCGACAGGAACAATACAACATGATGATCCTATGCAGGTTAAGATATGTGTAAAATATTTAGTGAATATATCATTCCGTTCAGAAAATATTACACATTAATGTAAACAAAAATTAAATTTTAACACCCTGTATCTTCCTTAGGAAGCTAGATCGGCCATATCTTTATAGGCACTTTTCTTTTTAAAAACGTGCGTTCTATCCCCTGTTAAAGTTTGTCTACAAAAAACTGACTCACCCTGTATATATATATATATATATATATATATATATATATATATATATATATATATATATATATATATATATATATATATATATATATATATTATATTATATTATAATATATATGTATATATATATATATATATATATATATATATATATATATATATATATATATATATATATATATATATATATATATATATATATATATATATATATATATATATATTTTCCTTTCCTTTTTTAAAAAATATTGCCTTATATAGACTTACCTTTCTCCAAACCCTATTTCTGCTGGCCTATTTAACCACACCGCTTAAAACTTAAAATATTTTTTTTAAATTAATTTATATAACTAAACCTTTACACATTGTTATATTATGCAGTGCAGATACGAAAACTGTTAATTAATATACTAACCTTTCTGCACAATGGCCAGCTGTAAGTGCCCATGTTTCGCTGATAATTGAAGCGCCACAGAAATGCGAGCCACTGCTCTGAAGAGAGAGCTGGTAGGGGTAGTCATTTATGTCTGCATCGTCTCCGCCAACTATCCTACCATCAAAGTGTGGCCTCAGCTGTTTATCTTGTGGTGCGCCTTTAAGAGAAAAAATAAGCCTAACCACTTGAACTAACATTCACTTACCAACATTACTCGGCTCTAATGCACTGAATTTTTATTTTTATTTTCTTTAAAATTACGTTCAGTTGTCCGCATAATCTTTATGTTACTCAATAAGTTTACATCTAACTATAATTTAATTCTTACATGATGCAGCGACCACAGCTACTAAAAGAACTGCTACTCTGCTAAACATTGTTCTACTGATCTTGGAAAAAGTATGATACTCGCCTTTATAGCAAGAATATTTCAATATCTAGGGTAAATAGTCTTTGTTTATTTATACCAAAAAAAATTGTATTATATTTATATTTTGGCCTAATCTATGTCGAGTACCTAACTACTCAACAGTTTACCTGAGTATGTCGATATTGTGAAACCCATGTTGAAGCTCAAGAGATCTGGTGATAGGGAGTCAAACTTGTTATACTTTGGAACAGAAAGCAAAATAGTTAATTTGGCTTGTTGCTATATGAGATTATTGTGTTTTTACGAACCTTTTATGAATGCGCTCTTTCCCAAATTAATAATAATATTATAATTTATTAGCGTTAACGCATAGAAAATTATTACGCAAGTCGGAATATATAGAGAATAAAATACAATCAAAATACAAATAAAATACTTCAACGAGCTTGCGTTTTTAATAATTAAAATCACTACTTAGAATTGGAGTAAAACAATATACGTAATATGTAGTAATAGATATGAAACTGATTTCTAACCTAATTAGTGGAGTGTCGTTAGGTTTACCCCTCGACCGAAATAGGCAGTGAACAAATTATCATTTTATCTTATGGAATGTGTTTTCGACACTGCATATTAACATGTATTATAGTTTTCTTTCGCTTTTATTTTTTTAAATTTTTTACATTTTTACGTTCACTTTTAGTAGTTAACAATTTGAGAATTCGAAATTTATTGTAGGTATATTTGACGGATAAAACTTGTTTCTTTAAACAGCCTGTTACCTGTTTAAAAAAAACAAGTTTTGCCCCTTTTGCATGCGTTTAGGAATTCAGGCATATTACTGTTATTAGTCGATTACATCAATATTGCCACAGCACATTATATAAATTCTTTGCCATAAATCATTACTACAAATATTATAGTGCATATCTGTGTCGCTCTATTGTTTTGTGAGTTTAACATTGTCCATTCTGTGGCGCTAGTCTAGGCCCGCAGATCTATGGTCTAACTTCGTAGGACGTGGCCCTGTAGCATACCTTTTATTTGCTGAACGCGTGCCTAGCTACTAGTGTTTTCAATGTGTTAAAAGTTTAAGTGAATCTCTTGATTGAATAACGTAGTATGTACGTTCCGGTAGAACGGGATAATATAAGAAAATCATTATTTTTTTGTTGATATTCTGGATGAATATACACATACCGCATTATTGGGGTCAAATAACTATTAACATTGAGAGACTGCGTTGCGTTGAACTCTCTAGAGTTCATTGAGGGGCACAGCGAAGCTATCTTTTCGAATCCGTTTTCCAACTTATTAAGACTTCATTGCCTTTCGGTGAATGTAAGCCACACCACCTTTTGGACCACCTTATACACCACCTGCTTTTACACACCTCTTTTTGAACCACCGATAGGACCAGCTTCCTAAAGTCCATCGACCCCTGTACCGGTGTAGTGTCACAGGTCACAGGACAGATCCACCTCACTTATATATTTAACAAGACTTGTTACATATCACAGATAAGCTAGTTTAGGAATATTTTAAAAGTGGACACACCCTGTGATTGACTTGATATTGCTACGCTACGTGTGTATCCTTAAAAATACCCAAATTTTTATGAGCCCTCAGCAAACGCTTGACAAAGTGTTTATAGGTATTCGCCTGGTTACACTCGCTGGTTAAGTAACATATTTGGGTAGGCGTTGTCTCACTATTTGTATGTATATAGATTGCGGAAAGGTCATCGTGCACTTTGACAAAACCGTTTCTTTGTATAAGCTGCTACGTATTTTTATTTATGTATCACTATTTCCAAATTTACAATTTGTACATTAATCCTAGTAGTAAGTATACGGTGTGTGTTATTTTTCGTTCCCCCAAGAATTAAACAAAGTGCCAGAAAGGTAGAAATTGTTCTGGGTACAGATACCCAGAGCAATTTGGGGAATAACTGACTTAATTGCGCATGGTCAGTGGCGTTATTTTTATTTTTATCAACAGCAGAGCTAGCTTAGGCAAACGTTTTGTTGCGTCCTTTATGAATTATAATTGATGTTTTTTAAATTTAAGGTTATAATTATTTAGGACATGGCACCGATTATATGGAATTAAGGGTTTCACTAGATGTTTCTAATTTTTATATATGTTCTCTACACCCTCTAAAGAAACCGTGATGCAGGAGAATTTCTTGTGAGTCTCAGAGTGTTTCAAAAAACTAACACAAATTGGTCATATAAATAAATTCAAATAGGTATAATATTTTTATTCGCTTTCAAGGAATAATCAATTTCAGTTTATTAATTTGCGAATGACAATTAATTTACAGTTTTTTGTTTTAAAAACCCCTTAGAACATACAGTTCTAAAGCACCTAAACACTAAAGGGTGCTTGTTTTGTTTATTTCTTTAATGTGTACCTCTATATGCATGCTTTATTGGCCTAAATTTGCAACCCTCTCCGAGTGGAGCACAAACTACCACCATACGTTCAAAAGCCGTCCTCTCTACCACCTGGCCATACTACCATCTTCCCGTCTTATTGGAAAAAAACATATATTTGCCCAATACCGAAAAAGGGAAATCTAAATGATGTTTCAAATTATAGAGGAATTTCACTACTGTATAATTTCTCTAAAATCTTTGAAACCATACTGTATAGTAAAATTTACTACTCTACCAGACAGCTTATTTCGTCACGCCAACATGGGTTCATACAAAGGAGGTCAACAATATCTAATTTAGCGGTTTTTACTCAATATGTCTCTGAGGTTTTGGATAATAGAGTACCAGTCGATGTCGTCTATACGGACTTCCAAAAAGCATTTGATCAGATTGACCATAACATACTCCTTTTGAAACTAGAAAGTATTGGTTTTTCTGAAGAATTGATTAAATTATTCACTTCCTACTTAAGCGATAGACACTTGGTCAGATATCAAAATTTCAATTGTTTCATTTTTCCACAAGGAGTTCCACAAGGTTCCCATCTGGGCCCCATATTGTTTTTAATCTTTATTGATGATCTTCCTGAAGTCATTACTTGTGAGCATTTGTTATTTGCCGATGATTTTAAACTCTACTCTGAAATTAAATATTCTACAGATTCCATCCATCTTCAAGACTGCATTAACAGAATGTATTCATGGTGTGAGACAAATCATCTTAAACTAAATATAGCCAAATATAACGTAATGACTTATACTCGCAAAACTTCATCTTATACTCACAACTACTTCATTGGGAATGACATAATCAGTCGAGTTGATGTATTCAAAGATCTGGGTATTTATTTTGACAGCAAACTCACTTTTGTTGAACATATAAACCATATTGTTTCCAGTGCCTTTAAATCTTATGGCTTCATTTACCGCAATTGCCGGGACTTTTCCAATATAAGCACCTTCAAATCTCTGTTTTACGCTCTGGTGAGGTCAAAACTAGAATACGGGTCGATTATATGGTATCCAATTTATCACATTCATTGACAACATTTAGAATCCATCCAAAGAGCTTTTAAAGTTTTTGATCTTTTTGCAAGATGGATCTTATCCTCCTAGAGGTCTGGATCAGAATTATTTACTTGCGAGATTTAATTTCGACTCTTTAGAAACTAGACGCAATATCATGCTAATTAGATTCTTATTTAATATCTTGAATGCAATCAGGGCAATCAAGCTTGTCTTGATTTCTCTGATCTTTTAAATAAAATAAATTTTCAAATAAATTTTCTGATACCTCGCTTAAATTCTAGACAGCAAACTTTATTTTACTGTGTTGCTCCTAGAATATTCTAAGAAACTCCCCAATATCTCTAATGTGTGAACTGTTCAATCGTATCGCTTCTGATTGTGATATTCACTGTGATAATTTGAAGAGTATATGTATCTGGGTAGCTCGGTTAGCTTAAGTATTTTAGGTACTTGTTTGATTTGTTGTAGTAAATTATATTTTGTTTGTTTGTTTTATGTTGTCATATATGCATATTATGCATATGCATATTTAGTTTGGCTAATAGGTATTACGTGTTATGTATTGTATTGCTGTTTTGTATTATCTTACTTCTACTTATATTGTTATATTTAAATTATTACTTGTATTGCTTTTATTCCTGTAATTGGGTTTTTTCCTGTTGGAATAAACAAATATTATTATTATTATTATTATTATTATTATTAAAAGGATGAAATTGCACTACCGTGGAAACGTAGCTTAAACCAAAAACTTCCAGGAAGTAAACTTTACAAAAAACTTCCGGGAAGAAAATATCTATCTAAGAAAATATCTGTTTTCCAGTTTTACTACTTATCTTCTTAAGAGTTAAGCTTTCATCAGTTGGCATTTTATAGACTCCTCGTGTGCGGACACCTTTACGCTACTGATAAGACATTCTATACTACACAAGGATCGCTTCACTTAGGAATTTAATTAGTATATTATCACATGAAAGTACTTACAGTGTGTCTTATTAGTGGTATTTCACTAACTTGCACAAACACTTCCAATAACGTTATTTACAGCAGGCGCAGGTATGAATTTTAACGTGCTCCTGGGTTTAAAGCTACACACATACACCACATATATACATATATACAACAAAACTATATAATACAACCCTACAAAATCTATCGATTGTCCACATTCAAAACCTCAACAACACATGATTACATGTCTCTTTAACATTGTGAGATACGTTTCAACTGTTATATATTTGCATCTCACCATATATATATATATATATATATATATATATATATATATATATATATATATATATATATATATATATATATAAATGATTTTAGTTTTGACTAAGCAAGCAATTTCTGTATCACTCCCTCTTTGAATGCTTCAGAACTCTATTGTATATATAATTCAATATTTTCCCGCATATAGTTGGAAAAAGTAGTTGTTTTTCAATAGGTTCAACAAGATTTTATGCATTTTAAAGTTTAACATCTTCTGGATAACTGTATGCCTAATGCTTTTATATATAATATGTTCAAATAGAACAAATATAAATAGTAGACTAGGTTTGTGTATTCTAAGAATGAGTTCCGTCAAAAACTAATGTCATAAAACGTCACTGCAAGTGTTGGTGTATTGGTAATTTAAATTCAAGTATGAATGATCAATGAAATAAATCGTATACTGCTCTGAAGATCCTCAAGAAAGGTGAAAGAACTTGTACAACTTCTAAGTGGTTCGTTTTCATATGCATAGTGATTCATTTCCGTATATGTGTCCAGATATAGTACTGGTAAGTGTGTTTTCTTTCTTATTCGTCTAGTTGCTTATTTCTATGTAATGAAATGCTACAAACCCAAGATTACTTTTCACAAAATATATATATATATATATATATATATATATATATATATATATATATATATATATATATATATATATATATATATATATATATATATATATATATATATATATATATATATATATATATATATATATATATATATATATATATATTATATATATATATATATATATATATATATATATATATATATATATATATATATATATATATATATATATATATATATATATATATATATATATATATATATATATATATATATATATATATATATATATATATATATATATATATATATATATATATATATATATATATATATATATATATATATATTATATATATATATATATATTATATATACATATATATATATATATATATATATATATATATATATATATATATATATATATATATATATATATATATATATATATATATTTATATATATAATGGATCTATATTATTCCATCTGTTTTTTATGTAGGCCAGGCGACAAGTACTTTGAAGCGTTTAAAAATGGTGGTAAAATACTATGAAAGTGTTGAGGTGCGACGCGACGTGCAGAGAAGGTGCAAAAAATCATTTTTCAGGCAATAACTCGTTTTATTTCCATCGTAAGGAAAAAACGTCTATATACAAAATGAAAGCTGACTACATTATCTAAACACATTTATTTTCAGATGCATATTTACGGAATTAGACGCATTAGTCGCGAAAATTTGGCGAGTTTTGAAGAGTTGCAGGAAAAATCCAAAAAACGTCGATGTGCTTCCACCAGATTCCGTAGGTGGAATTTTATTGTTGTCACACTCGTGCACCTGATAGTAGACTCTAAGAGAGTGCTGATGCTTCTTCTGTAGGTGGCAATGATGCAATATTGCAAGCGCTATTGGATATTGCTTTTGCCACGCATTGCAACCTGCATTCTTTGAAAGAAATGAAGGTACTGTTTTGCCCGTACAAAGCTTTAATAACCACTTGCCCGGCCTTGTCGATGAAGTTTGCAGGAGTACTTAGAAAGTATGTCTGAAAATTTATCCTGTTGATGCCAAACACCACGATTAAGAAGAAAGATCTACCACGGAAGAAAACGCGATACTATACCTACTAATCCTTCGCATTCCTTCAGTCTGACGGTATTTTCAGGCTAAATATTATGTAAACAGATAAATATTTTTGAAGTGATAGCCGGATGATTTTAACACATTTCGTCTCGCAAGGTAGATTGTAACGTAAATAAATTCCGTTCCGTTTTATGGCTAATGTTTGAATTCCTATTTCAAATATTTGAAATAAAACCGCGCGACCTTGTAGAAATTTACAACGACTCACCATCTACCGTTACCCCTACCTTTCCATCCCGCTACAAGCACATTTATACGCGGGATCCGCAAAAATCATTCCTTTTCTGCCGGCTTGTTTTTAGCCTGTCGACCTTACGCTCTCGAAGATATATCTTCCGCGTTGTAGTGTAGTGATTCAAGGTTACCAGGTATAGTCCTCAATATTTTATTATTATTAAGAGATATGTGTAAATGTTCTACAGCTGGGCCAAGTAATTAAGGCTTTGTGAGAACCTTAAAATAGGTTAATGCCATATTAAATTTTACGGTTTAAACAATAGCAACTAGTTGGAGTGAGCTGTGGGCACAAAAGCTACGTATATATATTTTTTTCTATTTTGGTATATGATTACGACTTTATTTTTTTATTGAATTAAATATATATTTAATTTAAATTTGAATCGTTCGATTTTGGACTACCTACCTGGTGATTTTGAATCACTGCTACTGTTTTACCGAAAGGTAGCATATTTTAAGTTTTTTTAAAAAGATATTACTTCGACGGCGTAAGCCATAGGTATTTGCTTATATTTAGCATCGGCAAAAAGCAGCATTTATTTCAATTTTTTATTTTTTTATTTAATCATATCGTGAAAATTTGCAACATTTAACTTTACAATATTTTTATTATAATTAAAACTCATATTTTTGAACTATTAATCTAGTTATTTTATTTAAATTCATTTTAGTATAAATTTCACTCTTGATATCCGGTTCAAGCGGGAATTTATACATATATTTTTTTGGCCAAATTTGTAAAACCTGATACTGGTAAATTTTTCTTCCACACCTTCATGACCGAGAATCAATTTCTGTGGTGAGCAGAGACTAAGTGAGAATATTTCCACTTTACTTTTACCAAGGTTTACAATTCACTTTTGTTGTAAATGATAAATTTCTCGACTTGACTTTGTGTCAAGAGTGAACATTTTTTTATTGTTTTAACTTAAAGCCCTTCAGGATACCTAATCAAGTAGTCTTTTTAACGCCCCTCAGGCAATCCAATTGTAAATTTTAATTTTAATTTAAAAATCACTGTGAACCATCAACTGACAATATAAATATTTTTGTAATATATTGTTTTAAAAAAATCTTTATCTTTTATTTCTCTGGGAAAAGTCTGAGTCACAAGAGGTCACAGCTGATAATTATTGGCTGATCATTTCTGCGGTCTTCTGTGCTATTAAAGTACTCTTGACCTGGCGTCCAAGTATTTTTATACAAAATTTTAAGTAGAAGTAGATCAAGCTGGTCATTGTCAAGCTGTGATTTTTCTGGTGATATATCTAAAGGTATCTAAGTGCAAGCCTCTAGCAAATCCACTTATACACGACCTCCGTATTTAACTGAGCAGCCGATAGGCAACAAAGAAAAAATCATTACGTCACATCTCCTGAATGAGAGGCCCTTTAATTAATGCAATTAAAGAGGAGAGGTGTTGCAAGATAAAGTATATGATAGATATGAGGGCGAGAGAGAAACAGATATAGCGAAGGCAGCGATATTTATATTGGATTCACATCTGCGGAGCAAGAAGCCTTTGTACGTCAGAAATTCCATAAAATGTCACTTATTGACACTGAAGGACTGCCATATGAAACTGTGTTTGTGGAAGGTGTATTTTATATGATCAGACGGTGCAGTGGGAAAACTAGTGCATATTTGTTGTGATGATACAGGTGAACTCACGATTGCATGGTTTGATTTTCCGGATTCACCGAAAGTTGGTGAAAAAAATAGAAAAAAAGTATGTAAACTATTGTAAACGCTAATCAAATTAGTAAAACAGTTGTATCAATCCGTGGAAGAGTAGCTACAATACCGGCCCTCAATAATAAAAAAACAATCCATCGCGAAAAGATCACATAGAAGTGTTCTAAAGTGGAAAGCAATTTTGATATAAATTATAAACGATCATGACAGAATCGGAATTAACCAGATTACAATCTGGAGATCTTTTTGCGGAGGATGCGTCCTTGCTACTACTTCACTTTCTTCGTGAGAAATTCAGTTTAGATATGAATTGAATAACGATCGGAACATTGCCACGACTAAATCAGGAACAACGATTGATTCTATATATAGCATAGAATCACGAACATATGTGTCACACTTCAATTACCATAAAGCCGTTATGTTTATATATTTTGCCTTGCCATGGAAATAAAACGAGTTATTGGCTGAAAACTGATGTTTTGCACCTTCTCTACGTAGCCATTGCCAACGCTCGTCTCGTTGGAGAGGGAAAACTTGAGAACACTTTAACAGCATGCAAATAAAGCATTTAAAACCATACATTTTTTACCCCCATTTTTAAACGCTTTTAAACTAATGGAAAGCAAATAATGGTAACTATTTAGATCAAAATTTTCGAGATTAGATAAAGTGCTATTCTTCGTCTATTTTCGAAAAATTTTTCGATTATAACCAAACGTTCTTGGAGCGCGTATTTAACAATAATTTTTAGTATACCGACAATAATTCACATCAGGGGACAGGTATAACTTCATTATCATGGTTATAAGTTTCTTTTTAATTCAATTTCCTAGTTTTCTTCTTGATATACCTTTAACTTGATTTATTGACTATATTTGACTAATCTAGTCAATCATAGGAAAAATGGAGGAAGAAATGAGGAAACACAAATAACAGCAAAATATAATGTAGAAATAATCTGTGTAGTGCAGAAAGTCCGAAAGTCTGCTTTCTTATAGTACTGACAGACCATTCACTTTCTTCAGCAACAGAATCATTTAGACTCCACTTTATTGCAGGGAGACATTACACTAAATAGTTCACAAAATGTATCGACGAAGGTTGCTAAAAAACATTCCCGAATATCAGGTTTTCTTCGCCGTCATCATATTGAGAGGATCCTTGTTGTACCGGGCGAAGATTTCTTTCTTGAACCCATCGAACTGCTTGCGATTCAGGTTGTTCTGATGCTCCCTCCAAGGTGGTCGAGTGCGCTTCACCTGCAGACCCCAATGACAGGTGAATATGGGCGAAAGCACGAGGAACTCGTAGCCGGAGACAAACATTTCATATACCTGAAAATTATTAGAGGTAACTAAAATGATTCGTTATTTTTAATTAGACTTCCTATGAGGTAACAAAAAATGTGTTTTCAAAACTGTTAAATGGATGCAACCCTACTAATATTTTTACTTTGCCAACATTAACTTGTCTATACCTGGCTATTTCTTGTATAACCGTATCCTACAAATCGTTCGTCGTGTGGTGGAACTGTATCCGGAGCGACGTAAAAAGGCTCATAGAGAAATTCGAAATTAGTCACTGGGTGGCTGACATGCACATCTGAGCCTTCGTTTACACCATTTTGCCATCTAAAAAAAATAAGCAATATTGGTAGATATTCAAAATGTACCTATACATGGTGTTTCTAAATTGATGCAAAAGATTTTAAGGGGTGATTTTTCAGCAAAAATTAAGGTGAATCTTTCAGTATTTTTTTTTACAAAACCCCTTTCCCTCCAAGTTACAGCCTCTAAAATTGGGGAAATAATAATTTTTATTTATTTTCTCCACTATGGAAGAATTTAGAATAATGAAATTTGGTGGACAGCTTGCACTAAGAAAATTACAGTTTGTGACAATTTTTGTAACCCTGAGATATTGTTACAAGGGGGTAAAAAACCCAACCCCTATAATATTTTTCTTCAGAACTTTTTAACGCGTGGACATTTCTTTATTTAAAAATATTATATGCAAAGATGGCTTCAATCTCTAACTCTCTCTTGAGTTTTCTTCGATAAATTGATTGCTTGCTCACAAAAAAAAATAAATTATACTCACATTGCCTTTGAAATAAATTCACCGAGGGGATATTATTCGGTGAAATAGTCAAGTAAGCTGTTGTCAAAGAAAGTCATTATGAGAAGTATTATCATTGTTCTTGTTTTCTCTAATATATTGAGAGTTACTATAATCGACTTTAATAAAAGAATGGCAATTTTATTTAATTGAATGAAACTGTAAATATAAAAATACCACAATAACATATTAAATAAGTGCATTATTGTAAGAAACAACAGTAACAAACTAATAACAAAGGTATCAAAATATCAATAAAAATCATAACAAATATTGAAAATATTTCCCCCCTCCGCAAAAACTCAATACTCTACTCCTCGTCTTTGAACCGAAATAATTCGGGTGTATTTCTATGTATATAATTCCAAGTATATAATGAAGGATATATATATAATTCGGATGTATATAATGCGATTGAATTCCGAAATAATCCGGATGTATTTCTAATAGTTTCCCATGATGCTATAATGCTATCTATTAAATTTTCTATATTTTCAACAGGACTTGAATAAACCAAACTTTTAAGGAAACCAAAAGTGCCAAAATCCAACGGTTTTAATTCTGGAGATCGGGTGGGCCAATTCTGAGGCCCTGCTCGGCCTATCCAACGATTTGGATAAACAGCGTCCAAGTGGCGACGGGTGTTAATACTAAAATGGTCTGGAGGGCCATCATTCAAGAACCATAGTTCTTGCCTAATTTGAACAGGGACATCTTCAAGAAGTAAGGGAAACTCTTCTTCAAGGATATGGCAGTATACGTCTCCATTTGATCTCATTGGAAGAAAATATGGGCCATTTAAATAATCATCAATGACACCAAGCCACACATTTAATGAAAACTGTTGTTGAAAAGTAGCTTCAAAAATTTCATGTCGATTCTCTTCAGCCGATATATTATTATTATGGAAATTTCTAATAGATTCCCTCGAGAAGTTAGCCTCATCAGTGAACAAAATCACAACAATCGACAGTTCTTCTAAAAAAAATTACCATTTTCTCGTAGACGTTGATGAATACGTGTGAATATGCCATGATGAGGTATAATGTTCGTTCTTAGTATAACTGAGCGTAACGCCGTTGAGTATCTAATGCATTTCCATCAGCACGACCATATAGAAAATGAATATCTGCCATTTCGGCATTTGTATATTTTACCATTTTAATAAGCTATACCTACCTATTTCTTTTAATTGTAAAATTGCGATAAATTAACAGAATTATACTTAAATGTCATAATGACTTTATTTGACAACAGCCTACTTGACTGTTTCACAGAATAACAACCCCTCAGTGAATTTATTTGAAAGGCAGTGTGAGCATAATTTTTTTTTTTTTTTGGGCAAACAATCAATTTCTCGAAGAAAACTCAAGAGACAAATAAGTTGCAAATTGAAGCTATATTTCAATTTTTTAAATAATGAAATATCGACGCGTTGAAAAGTTCTGAAGAAAAATACTATAGGGTTTGTTTTTTCCCTCTTGTAACAATATCTCAAGGTTACAAAAATTGTCACAAACTGCCATTTTATTAGAGCAAGTTGTTCGCTAAATTTCATCTTTCTAAATTCTTCCATAGTGTAAAAAATAAATAAAAACAATTTTTACCCAATTTTAGAGGGCTGTAACTTGGAGGGGAATGGGTTTTGGAAAACAATTTGTATGAAAGACCCACCTTAATTTTTTCTGAAAAATCACCCCTTAAAATATTTTGCATCAATTTAGAAACACCCTGTATACCTAGTGCCTAGTATACCTAGTACCTATATTCAAACCTAATAGTTCTTAACTATTGATTTAGACGTAGGTACACAACTGAACATACCATATTTTTTTATATATGTAATAAGATAATTAATTATTAATTGTAACATTTGTTTGAGTTGCTTTTGATTTATTACGCATAATGCAACTAAATACCAGAACATATTTTAAATTTGGGGTAATTTCATGTGAAGGTAACCGATATATATGGCATAGAAAATGTAGGTTTGTGATTGAGAAAAAAACTTGTTAGTAATTAATTTAAGTTTAGAAGAAAATGTGTATTTAAAAAATAATGGACGTCCAACAGTTCAGGTGTAGGAGTGCAAGAGTAAGGTGGCTTTTATCCCCAAATTTGAATAAACAATATAAATTGTTAAACTTATAATGAGTTCCCGAGTATGGTATTCATGTGTTTTTGTCTGTCCCCCCCTGAAGTCAAACTCACGGGCCGCCACTGAATGAGAATGAATTCAGATTGCTTATTCGCGTACCAGATTATAATTTCGAATTTGAGTTCTTTCCTTACCTTGAAAAGTTGGTAGCGTACTGATTGTAGATGAAAACCTTATGATGAAAAGGTCTGGCCAGGCCCTTACTTGCTAAACGAATTAATTCAGTCTTATTGGATGGGAACATAACCCTTTCGTCCAGTTCATACGTGGGAATTACATAGGCACACCGCCCTTTGCAATCAGACTTATCTAAAAATACGTCCAGTCTCTCTGCCATTCCCCTACTTGGTATGATATCGACATCGGTCAGGAAGACATACTGGGACTGGCAATTTTTCCTAGCCAGATTCCTCACATGGTTCTGGGGATAGGGCAACTTGCTTCGCCACTTCTTAGCACCTTTCTGCAGGTCCTTCACCAGGTATTGCAAGGTGCCCACAGGATTATCGCAATCTAGCTCTTCTAGCTTCTCAGTGTCTATTTCATAGTTTTTCGGTCGGCGGTCCTTGGCAATAACCAAGTGGAATGAGACTCTCTCCTTTATCCTTTTATCACATTTTCTTAAATATAATATATATAAAAGCAGTAGGTTAAGTTCTTCTTCGCTAGCGGCGAAAGTCGCCAGCGAAATAGGCCCATTCCAGTGGTTCGACACTTCTATTAGAGAAGCCATCTTCTCCAAGGAGCTCTGGGTAGCCAAGCATGTCTTATACATCTCGTTTAACACTACATACTTGTCCCCTACAATAATGTTGTCATGAAGTTTGTACAAATGCCCGGCATCCCACCTTCCCAGGCTTAGATCTAAGTTGAAAAAATATTTATCCGCGGACTTCTCTTTGTCGTTATCACATTTTTGGTAGATTATTTTCTGCTGTTGCACAGGTGCGGGTTGCTTGGTGCAATTCGGAGCGTTAATCACTCTTACAGTCAGCATGATGTTATAAATGGCAAGGAAGACTAGAGCGGATATGCTTATATTCCATAAACGGCATGTTCCCTGAAATAGAAGACGTGATTAGATTTTGGAGATAACTCCGTTGCTATAGGGGCAAGTTTTGAAGATTTTAGAAGCATAGAGGGGAAAGTACTCAAAGAAAATCGTGGACGCGACGAAAAATCTATCTTAAAAATCCGTACATGAAAAAAGGTATCATGGTAACAGGTAAAAGGGAAAAAAAGTATCTCAATAATCAGTACGTTAGTACAGTAATCAGAAAAGCGGAAAATTAGTAATTTTTATTGAAATCCTAATTATTGAAATCATAGGATTTATAACACAAAGTGCGAAAAACCAATGTGAAATATAGTTTAGCTGCCTCAAGAATGTTTTCAAGATAATCTTGGTCGGCAACTTAAGGCTAAGCTTATCTTACCCCCACCTACACTTCCTACCCAATACAAAAAATTCGCGCACTTCAAATGTACATCGTGACTGGACTAATATGAACTTATAAATATAGCCCTTAGGCTTCAGTCTATTATAATTATGATTCTCTGTTAAACGTTTGTACCAAGAAAATAACGTTTAATAATTTTTTTTAAATATATTTTTTCGATGCCGAATATGGCTGGCATATAAACTACATACAATAACGTCTAAGTCATAGGTATACACGTAACACTGATAAAACAGATAACGACTTATTAATTAAATTGTGTAAATAATACCTGCCACTCATAATCAGTATATGAATCAATTCGGATTAACATTGATTGTCGAAAAAGATCTGATTACCGACTACTGTAAAATAATTACCAGCCTTATAATCGTTTCCTTGCAACCAAACCTTCCCATGACAACCCCGAGATCGAAAAACTATAACGTTTACAAAATTATAAATTCACTACTAAAATACGAACTCCAATCTAATCAGCTCTTGAGACAAAGATAACGATGTAATCTGCACGCGTGCTCCACTATAATAATAAACAAGAATAAAGTTCACATTTTCCGAAATCAATGTAGTACCAAATTACAAGTATTTCGAGAAAGATAAGTGAAAAATAACTTAATTTTGGACCACAACATCGACCAAAAATTAACGTTACATTTATTATTGCCTATCTATTAAAACATGTGCTGGAAATTATAATAATAAAAATATAAAAAATAATTTTGTATTCATTAATTTGTACAGTAATTTACAATGCATAGATGTAAAGGTTCAAAAAATATCATACTCGAGTATAAAAGTATAAAACGCAAACAATGTGAACAAGCTGTGAAACAAATAGGGCAGTATATAAATAAAATAAAAAAAATAATATCAATTTGATACAGGTAGGTACAGAGGTACAGCAAAATATTAAAAAAACGTATTGTAGCTATTCATGTATAATTGCATTTTTTCATTCTACGTCAATTTTTAGGTGAAATTTCATAAAGGTTTCCTAGTCATAAAGTTTACCGCTTTTACCGAATTTAGTCAACTTTATACCATCTTGAATTATTTTTTTGAAGTGATACTTCTTTAGCCGCAAGAGGGTGATTTTTCAATGTAGCGTCACGACACATTTTATAACATTTTCTTCTCGCAAGTGTGATAAAGCATATGACAGATATGAGGGAGAGGGAGAGAAACAGAAATATCGAATGTAGCTTTGACTTGGGCAACGATCCCCCACAAGTGTTCTAAAGCGGAAAGCAATTTTGATATAATGAGAAACAGAGATAGCGAATGCAACTTTGACTTGGGCAACGAGCGGAAAGCAATTTTGATATAATTTATAAACGATCGTGACAGAATCGGAATTGACCAGAATACGATATTACTTATGCATATCCAAGCCAGCTGTAACAAAATGGTAAAGTGCAGGTCATAATTCTGTTCGGAAAGGGAATAGCGACCCAAGAAGTCCTTTGTTTATTATTTAGAGAATTCTAAGAAGGTCCACATTAAATGAGTAATTCATCTTGTATAGTGTGTTTTCTTTAAGTACGGTCTTGTCAAAATTTCATAGCTTCGTAAATGCATAACTTCGTAATCGCAAACAGATGTGTAACTACCAAAAAGTAAAATATCTCAAATCAATGGTAAAATTAACAGGATCCATAAAAACGTCACGAAAAGATTCGACCATAAATAATAGTTGTCCGTTAGAAGCGTCACTTAATTTATGGTTTCCGGGTATGGGAAAAATGGCCAAACAGCTAACTAATTGATGCAGAAAGAGTAATCTCAGAAATGTCATGTAAAATGTTTAGTTTCTATTTTGCAACCAGATGTCGTTAGAGTACGGGAATAGTTTCCTGAGATCATGTAAGGGGTAAAGTAGGTCCCGTAGGATTGGTGGAGATTTCACCCCCAGTAAGTGGTATTACTTAAAGGGGATGAAAGATCGACTTTGGTCCCGCCCAGCGAGGACTGGAGCAACAATCTTAGCCAAAATTATGCAGTTTCCGGCAGGTTTTCATACAGTAAATTCGGGTTTAAAGTCAAATAGTTTAATAAGCGGAAAGGCACTCAAATTGTTCTATTAGAATCAGGTCTACTTAACCCTAGCGGTTAGCTTTGTTTTCATATGAATAGATTCATTATTTGCGCGACGCATCTGGTTGTGTTCAAATTTATAGTTTGTTTAGTGTAAATGTTTTATTGTCAGCGTAATTTATTCTGTTAAATATTAAATATATATCTTGGTTTGAAGTTATTTGAATTAATCTCTTGACCAACGAAATTCAATATTATCCGACAAAGTTAGTACGTGAATCTTAGTGATGATGTGAGGTTTTAGCCATACAGGATTAACACCGACATCATGAGAGCATATGAGGTAAGCTAAATCTCCATGTATCAATATTAAGATTTCCCCTTCTAACTTTAAAGCATACGCGACGAACCCAGGACTATGAGATCATGTGTGTATATATTTATGTATGTATACATATTTTTGCAAACCCCGACGCTCCCTTTCATTTCAACATCGGTCAATCTGGTAAAAACCCCAGTGGTTACACAGCCATATCCTGCTGGATATGGCTGGCTTAGGCTTTCGAATCTGATCCAAATGGATGTTGATCTTTTTGCGGAGGATGCGTCCTTGCCACTACTTCACATTCTTCCTAAGAAATTCGGTTTAGATATGAACAACGACCGGAACATTGCCACGATTAAATAAGGAACAACGATTGATGCTATATTCTTGAGAAATATACACCATTTAGAATCACGAACATGTGTCACACCTCAGTTATCATAAAGCCAATATGTACAATACCTCTCTCCCCCCCCCCCTCTCTCTCTCTCTATCTCTCTCTCTCTCTCTCACTCTCTCAACGAATAGGTAAAGAACACCCTGTATATTTTTGCGCAACCCGATGAACAATTTTGTTATCTTTCGAATGGTATAATGGTTTTATATACCTATCCCTTCTGGTATTTAAGGTATTTTCGTGTAGTCAACAGATATCGCATAATTGCTTACGATGATCATTGTGAATTTTTTACTGAAACTTCGAAACAAAAACCTAATCTGTCACCATCTGTCTATTATTGTCAATTCAACACATACAGTGAGTATGAGTATTATTTATTATATTCAGTATTATTTATTATTAAAGAATGTAAAACATTATCATTTATTCAAATCCTAATATTCTAAATGGATTACTTATTCATGGAGAGTGTCACAAGATAAACCATAGAGATGTCATAAAGATAAAACATGGGTGTGTGTTTATGACCACACGATAGAAGTGAAAAGTTCTAATTTTCGAATTTTAAAATATATACTGTAACCATCCGCCCGTATTACCACTACCCGCAAAACACCGCACCCGTTAATACCACCCGTCAATATCGTTTTCACTTCAAAAAGGCTAGAACATACCTGAGTACGAAATATTATCGCTATTGTTAAGACCTAGCAAGCGTCAATCTTGTGATCTTAAACACACACTATTTCTTATATTGATGAAAAACGTCTTATACATATTCAGCAAATTCTGTCACATTTACATATATGTACACACATGTATGATATTAAATTACGATCAAATTAATAATAATGATTTATTCTCAGGGTTTTAAAACAAAGTAAAATTTTAAAATATATACTGTAACCGTCCGCCCGTACACCGCACCTATTAATACACGTTGACCGTACACGCCCGTGACACAGTTGCTTCAGGCAACCGGCGCTAGATGCGGCCCCACTGTATGTCGCTCCAAAATACCTACTCATAGTTAGCAAGTACTACGATGCACCATCACTTGGGCAGTCCATTCGATTCAATTCAATTCTATTCAATTCAATTCGATACAGAGAGGAAGACAATTGGACGGTAACCCGACCAGACGGAATGTCCTGATATATTGTTTTCTGATTCTGATTTCTGATTGTATTATATTTCCTTTTACTTAAGAAACAATAAATATATATTTCTCCCTTAACAGGTATTATTATTTTAAATAAAAGTGCTGATCGCGCCTAAAGAAGTTTTTACTTCGCCTGTTATAATATCTATATAATTACATTTATGTTATATAATGGATTAGTTCGGTGAATCAACAAAAGATAATATCGATATTGTTATATAGAATTATTTATTCTTATCTCTGTATCCATGAAGTATTGGTTACAAAATAAATAATAATATTTGTGAATTATATTTTGGAATTTTCCTCTGATTGGATTCTTCACTGCTATTATATTCTAAGAATGAAACAATAGGCCTATGAAAGCTAAAATATGCTGTAAATACTTTAGACTCAAGTTTATCTCTCTCGCTTATCTACTTAAAACTATGTAACTCTTGTAACTTATTTATCCTTCTTGTCACCCCATCTGTAACAGCTCCGGTTATTTGTCCAGCAAGTGAAATTTTAAAGGCCTCTATTATACAGCTAGGATTTCTTTGGAATAAACTGTCGTTGAGTAAACTCTTTCTTTTATTGCACACCAGATATAAAAATCTGCTGCTGCCAGATCTGGAGATCTTGGTGGTCAAAGGTCCGAGACGTCTAATTTGTGTTCATCAGCATTTAAAGAAAAACGAAAATTTTCAGTTTTCTTTTAATTTTTGTGAGTAGATTTAGGTATACGCATTGGTTCAAAATAAAACTGACGTAATATCTATCAAAGTGGTGGACAAAAGTATTCTTGATAAAAATTATCTGAGATACGATCGTTCAAATAATTGAATTTTTTCAGTAATTCTTGGACACTTAAGATTAAAAGGTTAAGGTTAAAATTGTAACCATTCTTGTTTTCAATGATAGCACAACTCTTGAGAAAATAATAAACCCTGAATCGTTACTCTAAGACTATTCGTCGAGCAAGCAAGCCGATTTTTGAGATAACCGTTATTTCGAGAAATCGAATTATTTAGAAAAGTTTTCAGTTTTCTATTTTTTTTAAATGTACTTTTTGTCTTGTCGTAGGCTCTATTTATAGCAAGTAGTAAGTTTTAAAACGTGAATTTAAAAAAGATGCAGCCAAAACAAAAGTAGGTAGTCGATTTTTGACGGTTTTTTCGATATATCTCGAAAAGTGATATACCAATCGATACTCATAAAAATATTAATCGAAAGATATTTTTAATACTTAACTAATTTAATAATACTTTAATAATTTTCCCAATCAACTTTTTTCACTAAGAGCTTATTTATTTTCTTTGATTTACGAAAATCGGTTTTTTTTAACTTTGGGAATTTTTTAGGTTAAGTCCGCCATCATAACACCAAAGACAAAAAATACTATAATTCAGATTTTTTTATACGATCATGTTATTCGGGTTGTATTTATGGTCTAGCAGTTGTTTTGATTTTTTTAAATTTTGATTCCGCAATAATAATAACATTTTAAAGTTTACAAGTTTTTATGTTTAGAAGTATCTTTAGAAATTTAACATAAAAATAATTTCTATTGTTTTTGTACCAAGGCAGCAAACTTAAACTTTTTATCACGAATGTGCATTTAATGTAATGTAATAATGTAATGTAATAATGTAATGTAATAATGTAATGTAATAATGTAATGTAATAATGTAATGTAATAATGTAATGTAATAATGTAATGTAATAATGTAATGTAATAATGTAATGTAATAATGTAATGTAATAATGTAATGTAATAATGTAATGTAATAATGTAATGTAATAATGTAATGTAATAATGTAATGTAATAATGTAATGTAATAATGTAATGTAATAATGTAATGTAATAATTAATTTCCAGAGGTTCGCGGGCCGAGGAAAATGAACCACATGGGGGATACAAATAAACTTTTAGTGTCTAGGTAGACATTATGTTTTTTCGAAACGAGAAATCATTAAATTAAAATATTTTTTGAAGATACTTTATGCCACGACTACTGCACAGCATTTGTTTTGTGTTAATTTCAGGTCTATCTGTCATTCCACTTCCACGAAAAAATATATTTTTTGTTTTTGATTGAAATTAAGAGAAAGACATCTTCCAAAAAAAGCTCTGAAATAAAGCATAATGCAAGAAATAAAGTATAATGTATTATTCTGTAATTTTTCTTGTCTAATGAAATACTATTACATATTATTATTAGTATTGTATTATTTTGTAATAACATAGCACCGAAACAAACCGGAGATAGTGGATTCTTACCTGAATCATTGGCTCAGCTTAATCTTAAATATCATGAAATATAGTAATTTGTTTACATTATCAAAAAATATATTTCCCACGTCCCTTTCCCCAGATATGCATGGCTATACTGGAACTACCGTATCACATAACCCACTACCGTAAATCCAAACGCGTAATTGAAAGCACCATTTAGAGATAACAAAAACTAAAATAGTTGCAACAGTTATCTGCCGGTAATATTGCTAGACTGCCGTTACGCCTGCGTTGCAGAGTATCGATTTTCAGGAATCGTCGCATAGTTTGCCTCAATTGCATGTGCGGCCCGTCTCTAATGATTTGTTGTTAAGACAACTTCGATTTGATTAAATTTCACTTTATACTATATTTCACAAAATCCTCTGTTTAACAATGTGGCAAACAATGTATACTATAATATCTCATATATACACTGCTCGACATTGAAATCTTTGTTTAAACTGCACACTGTAGATGTAGAGTGTATAAACTGCATCATTGTAGATGTAGAGTGGAGACAAAAAGTGTGGTGTACATACCAAATGCATCTCCTGGAGTATTTTTACTTGCTCTATATTTTATTATTAATATATTCTCTTTTATATTGACTACATATATAAAAAATTGCAGAACTAAACTAAAAAACGAAAACTAAAAAATTGGAAACTTTATTTTATGATAATATAAGCCGACTAAATTACCAAAGGCCATGTTGGCATTTCTGAAAATGGATTTTTCTCCAGTAATCCACAATTGAAAACGGCTATTAGGCCGATTTTTCAAGAAAATATATCTTAAGTAATAATTGACGGCTTTTCAATTTAAAAAAATAAACTACTCACAAAAACATCTTGTTTACGAAAAAAATACTGGAATTCAAAATATTTAATACCTAAAGAAATATTCAAACAAAACCAAAAAAAAGTATTTTCTAATTTTATGTAACATTTTTTATTTTGAAAACAATAGATCATATGGAAAAAAAATTCAAGTAAAAAATGTGCACATTTTTCTTCTGAGTACAACGATATATAAATGTATAGGTGCTGGTTCAAAAATAACCCTATAAAAATGGAAAAATATGACGCGCAACGTGGTGTCGACGTAGACTCATTTCAATTATATAAATTACGCAGTAAATATGTACGTTTCTTTTTTAATGACATTTTATTTTTTTTATTGACACGTGGACTTGTAAAAATATTAAGGTCAGTGGCCTGTTAATATACCTTATTTCTGCAATCCGTGCGTAAGTGTGTCGAGTTTTCCTCTCTTATTTATTTTTGGTCCCGCTGTGTTATTACATAATATTACTACTTATTTGTTACTAGAGAAAATAGGTATTAACGATGGAATTTAATTTTAGAAGGTACATGTTTAGTCTGCCAAAAACGCGTTGTAATAAGTGGAGATATACTAGCAACAAAAGATTTATTGTCTGACATTAAACTAGCAGTGGAACAGATACTATGATTTGGTGATAAAAATATGGTTCTTCAAAAACTGTTTAGTGATTGTGAAATACAATCTTGCCAAAAAAATTGCTTATCTTAACAAACAAAACAAACATAGAAACATTTGAAAAAAAATTAATATTTTATCTAGAAGCATTTTTAATACTGAAAAGTGTGTTCTTGGTCAAGAAATAAGAAATGAAAATATATATAACATTACATCCGAAAGCATGTCGAAAAAATTAAAACAAATAGGATTGGGCACAACTGTCGTAACCTTAAAACAAAGACTAATATTACTTACAAGTGACGATCCATTAGCAGCTGTAGCATTTGATATGAAGTATCATTTAAGCTGTTTTAGAAAACGAAAGAACTGCAATAGAGGAAAGCTCTAAAGTATCTACTGCAGATACAACAGAAAGTAGCACTGACATTGTTAACGCAGATTTAATTAGTTATGTCAAATATAAACTCGTAGAAAATGAGGAAGCGTGTGAAGTTTTAGACATGAATGAAATTCAGAAAATTTATGATGAAATATTGGAAAAATCAGAAAAATCAGATATTGATTTACAGACATCAAAAAGTTAGCCTTTTTTTAAAAAAACTCTTAATGGAGAATATATCAAACATCGTTTTTCAAAAATCAAACAAAAACCGACCCAGAGAAAGTTTTACTATGTAGCTGTACTCTAAATGACATGCTACTGATTGGAATTGAAGCCACAAAACAACTGAAATTACGAAAAATAAATGAGGCGGCCAAGATAATTCGTGATGAAATAAAGTCAAACATAAAATGGACATTTCAAGGAGACTTTGATGATTATGTGGATCAACCGATGTTATTCTACTTTATAAGATTGTTTGGAAATAAAAATGGTGGTGTCTCTGGTAATCCAGAACAAAAGAAATTTTCATCAGTATTATGTCAGCATATAATTCAAGTATTTTGTAGCGACCAACATTTAAAAAATATGAAATGATAGACACTTTGTACAAATTAAATATTTCTATTGATTATCAATAAGTTTTGCGAATAGAAAATTCTCTGAAACATTCATTGTAAGTATACAAGAAATTGAAATAGGTGTATGCCCACCAAATTGGCTCAGTAAAAATCAATCAGTCAGTTGGCGCAGAAAAAGTCAGGAATATTTAGAACCAGTTCCCATGCTTAACTTACCTGCCCCAAGAGCTATAATTAACCTTCTCAAATAGAGCTGCAAGAAGGGGTGCGGAACAAAGATATGTTTCTACAAGAAACATGGAATAGTTTGCACTGAAGCCTGCCAGTATTCTGCAGGAAACTTCTTCTGTAAAAATACTCCAGATTTGGTAACAACATCAATCATGGAAGAATATGATGAAGATAGTTCAGGTAAATTGCGGTATTTATACTTTAAAATTATTAATTAATAACAAAAAATACATTTTAGAATATGATGACATGGATACATTACTTACGGCCCAAGTCGAAGGGGACAATTAAAAAGGCAATTTAAGTTGGTTACATTATATAAGTTTCTGTTTACCAAATTATAATTTTGAAAATTCAAAAAAATACGAAAAAGTGCCAATTTTTATGAATCGTTCTTTAACAATTTTACAAAAATAAAAATTGAAAATCGCCAATACACCCATAGGCTATGATTTTTAATAATAAAAATAAAAGGACATACTTTTTAATAATACGAGTAATCGGAGTAATGGGAGTAATTATTAATATTTATATCAACACTATCAACAGTTAACATGTAATTCCATTAATATTATACTTGTAACACTTGTATTTTCATTATTGAAAGTCATTTAATAATTGAAAATTTATCCAGGGCTCTAGAGTCAAGGTAGGGGGCAGACACCCCCTCCCCCGACGAAGCCTATGAAGCACGATAATATTAAATTTAACAATATAATAATAATAGATATTATCGATATAGTGGATATAGATAATTAATCCCTCTGATCATATTGTTTTATCTCTATCTATCTTGAAATGCCATTGACATAATGAAGTACAAAAACGACACATTTATAAGAGTCGGCCAACGACAAACATAACGGCATTTTTAAAGAAAAAAAGAAGAGGTCAGGAACGGGAAAGTCTTCTTGATATTATTATTTTTATCAAGGATGTTCAAAAGGTGTTTTTAGGGACTTTTTGGGGAAACATTTTGTTACGTTCACTTTTCGTTATTTGACATAAGTTAAATATTCGAGAGTAAATTGTAGGTATATACATTATCTAATATGATTTTACGAAAAGCGAATAAGCGCTCCTTCTAACAATCGTGATTAGGACTCAGGTGTGAATGATTACAGGTTTTTTTGCGGCATTAGCAATTACGTTATGAATATGCCACATATTGTTAATGATTTCTTAGCGCATTATTTGTGCTACTATTATTTCTTAATCTTTCTTTTCTATTGTTCGGTGACTAGGCGAGGTTACTAGTTATGAGACTAGTACGAGGTACGAGAACACAAATGTCATGCTGGGGTTTCCACGTCCGTCCTCTTGGAAGGGTGGATGGCGTGACTAGCTGCCTGTTAATTTGTTGAAGTTTTCGTTCTCCCCTGCTAATAACGTACTGTGTTACCATCCATGTTTGGGATTTTTAGGCAAGTCCCTCTTTATGTGTTCGTGATATTGATAATCGACGCATATAGCTGATGGATTAAATAACTTTTAAATTAAGGTAAACCATATCTTTTTGTCCCTCGTGGCCATGTACTATTTTTGTCATTTTCTATTTTCTCTAGAACCTGCCATGCATTAGTCCCTAGTGAGTAAGCCGCTTAACATCATTAAGTGAATTATATAAGTAGCTATGTGCACTTAACCTCATTCTTTTTAAATTCAACCACAAGTCTTAGCTTCGCAGTTTTACATCTGTACCCTGTACGTATTGGTTTAATAATTTCTGCAGTATACATGGCATCCTGGACTGTGTTTATCTGAACATCGGTAACTTACGTCTCATATTGAGCACCTGGCTTGGACGTCGTTAATTTACTTTTTTATCTGAGCTAGCTTAGGAAAACTTTTATAGCCCACTTTAAACGCTATTGAATTATACTAAGGAGGGTTATAATTTTTGTCGTAGTACCAAAACACACGCATGTTCTAAAGAACACATTAAAAATGTTTTTTCTTTAAGACGATTACAGGAAGACAGGGCAACCATTGGAGATGCATCCAGTTTGATTAAAATTGTATATAATGAAAATCGATAATTAATTGGGTATTTAATTGACGAGTATTAAGTTGAGCAAACAAGAAGTAGCTTTCCGGAAACATAATGAGTCTAATCGCGGAAATTTTAAAGAAGTATTTAAATGCTTAATTAAACGAAACCAGCAACTTACTGAACAAAGTTTGCAACAGTTTTTGCGTGGCAGTCTAAATCAGGGGTGACAAGGATATACAAAAATACATTCCTACTTAATATTTGTGAGAGGATAGTGGGCCTCACTTCGTGAAGCTGCCACGAGCCGCAACTGAAACGGCTTGAGTATTGGTGACGGCATATATTTCTATTCATATCAATACTTGAATTCAATCGCATAATGAACAATGATTTATCAAAAATAAAATTGAGATAAACATGGATTTTACATATAAAAACAAGGTTTTCCTTCGTACTTCAGTCTGAAATTACACCGTGACCATGAAAGCTGCAGTCTATCTGGTGGCCCTGTTCGGTTGCACTTTTGCCTTACCTTCATCAGTGAGTAGATTTTTTGTTTTCAGTAAGCTATAAGAGGAACATTTTGGAAATGCAAAATAAAAAACAGCAACGTCTTCGGTAAATTAATCTTCCCCGTATTTAGGAAGCCGAACAGATATTTGTTCTGGTGTTTCGATTTATTTTATCCATTTTCAGACACACTGCAATAATTTAATATTTGTATAAGTGCACTTTTAGCCTTGCTTTTACGGAGTTGTAGAAACAATCTATATAAAATTTACTTAATTTAGACCATTTATTAATTTATGTTAGGTAATAACACCTTATCAAAAACTGATAGATGTCGTTTTAGGTGGATTGGTCAAAGATAACGCCCAAGAATGCATTTGTGGAACCCATCAATAACATCACATATCCATCTTCCAGGGTTGTAGGGGGAACCGAGGTTGCTCGAAATTCTATTCCATACCAAGTAGCTCTTATCATCAACGGAGCCAGTTTCTGTGGTGGTTCAGTTATATCAAGTACCTGGGTTCTTACAGCTGCTCATTGTACAATCAGGTACGTAAACTTTGAGTTATATTCTGCTGCTAAAAATTCCGATAGCGCATTCATGTTCATAATGTTTCATATTATAATTTTCATAATTTTAATTTGCATAATTTTCAATTTATTATTATGTTTTATAAATCAATTTCATTTTTTGTTTTTTACAATATATTTCGAGGTATTTCATTTTCCTACACCGCACCGGTTTCGCCTGTAAAATTGTTAAAAACTACTTACTGACGGACGATCTCTTGGTTTTTGTGGTAGGGTTTCAAGAAATATTTTGCCAAAATGCCATAGACAATTTGGAGACGACCTGAAATGAGTCTTAACAAATTTGGGGTTTAGGCCAGTCAAATTAGAATTTATTGAGGAATAAATTTCCAGTAATCTGGAAATCCTTTTAATAGCTTAATTTGGTCTTAAATGCGTGTAATCTGAGTTTGCAGCATCCCAAGAGATGAGTATAACTTTTGGGCCAAAAAACCGCGTATTTTTTCCACTTTTTTCAATTTTTGCTTGTAGCTCGAAAACGGTGCGTCGGGCGAAAAATGTCATCTCATTCAATACCCTAGAGGATTCAATTTTGCGTCGAATAAATATATAAAACCTCAGATTCGGTTAGTGGTATAGCCGAAATCAAAAAATGAACATTTCTAATTTCGGTGCAAACTTACATTTTGCGACTTCGCATAGTGAAAGCCGCCGCTGCCATTATTTTCGGGAATATCAGGTGGTGATGTATCCCCTTGATACTTACCTCAAAGCGAACGATTTTTTGAATGACGTTGAGGAGGAAATTCCAGAAACCAATAAGGTACTTGTGGGGTCATTTAGTCATCCGCTTAGGCAATAATTAATGCTGCGAGGCCGAGGTTCTTCCTGTCCCAACTGCTCATAGGACTTGGTGCAACGCTTCATAAGAAGTACGGATCAAGAGATCTACTGGAGGTGGCATCAAGTCTTGGGCTTTCTTGTTCATATTTCGATGTTCAGCTGTTTCATACATCTGTCCTTCAAGTCTTGCTGGAAGATTAGTTTAGCCAATGGGTGCGTGACAATGCTGATGTTAACATTGACATGATTGACGGCTCCAACACGTTGCATCGTATGGGAGGGCTCCAACGTATAACACATCACTCACTCCTCAGCATGATTAGAGGCAAGAATTGCAAAATTGAAGAAGATAGCCAAGGAACTGGGGCATTCGGAAACATACTTCTGGGCACCTTTCTAAAAACCAAGCAGGATGGCTTTTAATTTGAATGTTAATTTGTATCTAGGATATGAACTTCCCCATCGATGCGGTATAAGAATCATCCAGTGACCTCGTGTGGTTGTAGAGTAAATGAAGAGAGCGCCTCAACGTGGTGGAACGGATTCATCAAGAAGATTACCTATGATCAGCCATTTAAGGAATCTCGTACTCTGTGCCTACCATTCCTCAGGTGATTAGACACAAAATATTTCTTGGTGTTTCTGCGGTCGATCACGATCATTTGGGTAAATCACGAATTTGCTACAAGATGAGTAAATATATTTTTCTTCGGGAATAATGCCGTTCCATTTTTTCCTAGTATACATCCTGCCCTTTTTAACTAACGTTATATCTATACGTTATACCCTTATCCCAAACTAAGCCTAATTCATAAACTGTTCGTAATCTAGTTGAGATTTGCATGTTCTAGCTACATAGGTACTTCATTTTTTTGCACTAACTACCCAAATCTGCGAACAGTATTATATAGGATGTTTATCACTAGTTCTTATATCGCTCGAGTTAAGATATAATACTGAATTAACTATTAATTATTCGTTACATTTCCACCATTTCAGTGCTTCCTACGTACAGCTGATCTACGGTGCCCACAACGTCCAACAGACAGAAGCCACGCAAGTCATTGTCACGAGTAGAGACATCATCAACCATCCCCAATACGCTGCGAGTACTCTCCGCAACGACGTCTCTTTGGTCAGATCACCATCAACGATTGCGTTGGGCAACAACATCCAGATCATTCCCCTTGCTCCAGCAAGCGCTGGAACATATGCAGGCTCTACTGGTCTCCTAACAGGATGGGGAAGAGTTTCAGATTCTAGCTCTGGCATTTCACCAACTCTTCAACGGATTAATCTTTCCATTATTGCCAATACTGTTTGCGCTGCTACCTATGGAACTATCATTCAAGCATCTACGATCTGCACATCTGGAGTGGGTAAGTCAAATTTATATTTATTTTTATGAAGCAAATGGAATGCTGCTTTAAAATACCTGGTCATTTTGAAAAACATGTATCCTTTATAAAAGGAAACAATATAGCGGCAAGAGCGCTCATAACGCCCTGTATATTTATCTCAGAAATTATTAATGAATTATTAAAAAAAATATTATACAATCTAGAAAGAATTTTTACATAATACTAAAGCCAATTACCATCAACTTTTATCTTTATTTTTTCCTAAAAATAAATTTTCAGAGCTATTTCTTATTGTGTAGTTAAATCATAAGGAGATTTAATAAATTCCTTCAGTCAGTGGTGAAACTCATTATTGCAAACGAAATTAACTTGCATCCAAATATATCCAACAGTGTTGGGGATAACAAAATACAGTGTCTTACTACATATTTGCATTTGCTAACCATTTTCTGATTTTCAGGTTCTGTTGGTGGCTGCAATGGCGACTCAGGAGGTCCCATTGTTGTTAATGGTGTTCAAGTTGGTATTGCCTCTTTCGTTTCAGCAAGAGGATGCCAATCAGGACTTCCAACTGGCTATGCCAGAGTCAGTTCATTCGCAGCATGGATTAATGCAAACGCTCTAGGTTGAATATATTTTCTAGTGAAAATTGTAAAATAGAATTTCATTACCAATAAAACATTTTACGTGATATTATAATATGCTGTATTAGTTTTAATATTGAAGTGTATTTTAAAACATTCAAACTTGATAAAGATTTTAAAAACTTTTTTTTTGCAAGATGACATGATTATGCCAATTGATAGTTTTGTCTGGAAACTAAATCACTTTCAGAATGTTTTATTTTATATTTTATATTTTTATATTTAATATGGTAACTACATAAAATTATAATTCTAATAATATAAAACATTTTGTTATTATTTGAAATATATCTTTAATTTATATATGGGCAACCCCCGGTCCTCCACCAGCTTCAATCTGTCCTGCGAGAGATTCAGAAAATTCAAGTAACCATATCAATTCAAATCGCTAAATAATATTATTAAGCGTACGCAATGGAACGCCACAGATTGAGTCAGAAATAGTAGTTAAAGAGACAAATAGATAAATATCCGGGAAGCAGTCTCGTACGATCGAGAGTATTCTAGTTACTTATTGGGGAACATATAAACCGCTCAGCGCGCGTGTCATCTCATTACTTCTTAACAACTGATAAAGTTCGCAAAGTTCACACATTCTTTCAACATGTCTGACTTAAGAAAGCGGAAAGTGGACACAGAATGGCATCAATTCCAAGACAAATGGACTGCTGAATATTTTATCTTGAACAGTGGTAAACCTATATATTTGTCGTGCAATGAAACAATTTCTGTTTTATAAGAATAAAATATGAAGAGGCATTACTCCAGCAAGCATTTCGCTCAATATAATTTACTCACCCTGGGCCAGTTAATTAAAGATAAAATTAAAAAACTCATTACCGATTTAGGGAAGCAGAATCAAATCTAGACCGTGTTGTTAAAGCTAGTTTTATAATTAGTTCCAAAATAGCGAAAACATCGAAGTCATTTTCTGAGGGACATTTTGCTAAAGAGTGCCTTGTAGATGTTGTAGAACTCTTGTGTCCAGAATAGAGTTTGAGAAAGTGAAGTTATCGCGACGTACTTTGTTCGACGTATAGGTATATATGAAAATTTGCAGTGACAGAGGAATGACTGGCTTTACGGCCGCTACAAGGGACCACTACTGGAAAAGATATTTTTACAAAGGTGCAAAGTACTTTTGAGAAATATAGTTTGCAATGGTGTAAATTAGTTGGAGTGTGCACAGATGGTGCGCCTTCAATGGTCTGTTCACGAAAAGGTTTTTTCGGAATTCTGAAGGAAAGAGCAACCGCTATGAATGTGCAAGAATGTGATTTAATAATTCTGCATTGCATTACATTCACCAACAAAACTTGTGCTCACTTAACTCATATAGACTGAAAGGTTGTTACGTTCACTTTTGTCAATTGACCATTTAGATATCAGAAGGTCGTTGTAGATATATAATTCTGATTAAATCTATTAGGGAAATCGACGGCTCTCTTCCTTCAACATTTATTATTAGATCTCAAGGCATGTATGTCACAAGTTAAGTAACGACATATTGTGTTGTGGTATTTTTCATACAACATTATGGATTGGTGTCAGCATATAGCAGCCACTATGTCCCTATTCTGTGAGCGTGTTTAGGCTGTCTGCAGTTTTATGGCACATGACCTGATTTCAATGCCATTGACTGGGCATGTAGTACGAAGCCACTTTTTTTTCTTTTTCCTTTTGTCTAGTGAACGAGTGGTAACGCGACATATTTCAAGTTTAAAAAATGTTTTCTCATAAGAATAAATACGTTGTTATTTCCATGATAACGTGGGATTTAATAAGAATATCACTGTGGTGTGTTTTTGTGGTACGCACACATTCGATGGTATATATCGGTATATATGTGTTTATATGTGTTAATTTAAAAGATATGTGTACATTTTGAGATTTAGTTCTAAATTACGGTCCGTATAAATATACAATTTGGTTTGTATGCAATCTTGTATGTAATTTGACGTCACTTTAACTTCCAGCAATTTTTTTTATAACCTTTGATACAATTTTTAGTATAAATTTTTGAATTAAACTTAGTTACTAGTATACTGTGTTTCTTATTTTTCTTTCACCCAAAAATTGCAGAAAGTGTCAAGAGTAGGTATCGAACCTACCCAGGATAATTGGGGACTATCTGACTTGGTTGCGAACAGTCAGTGGCGTCCATGGTTAATTAGTGACTACGATACCACTGAACTAATTTGAATTTTTTTTATTTCATTAAGCTGAGCTAGTTTAGGCAAACTTTTATTGCCCACTTTAATCGCGGTACTCTGGAGTATCTCTGTAGTATGTCTCTGGAGGGTAATAAGGTCTTTTTATTAAGCATTAAATATAAATAATAATATAATTGAAATAAAATAATTAAAATTAATTTATTATATATCGTTGGACTCATCATTATTGTCGCTGTCATTATCGAAACTATTAATAGTTACATCGCATTCGTCTTCGATATCTTCAATCTCATTATCATCTGTAAGAAAAATATCAATTATAAAAATAATGCTATCCGAAATTTTTGTCGTAAACTGAGAAAGAAGATGTCCATTCATACGACGCGACGGTGGCAATTGTCGGTGGCAATCTCCCTCGAGGAAAACTAGCATAAAAACACTACTCAAAATAGACCCCTATCTCTCGGACGATATCTAAACGTAAAGGTCACGTATCTACTGCTAGTGTTCCAAATTTTATTTCGCACAATATATTTAGACAATGAACTAAATAATTTAAAGAATCCTATATATTAGTAAAACTATTTCACAAAAATATGTCGTTGGGTTGCTTTTCTATAAAACCATCTAACAGTTTTGTGCCTCTATATATGTGGTAGATACTTTAGTAGGTACTATAATAGTTAAATACATTATATATCCAAATTGGTATGTGTAGGTACATTTGTTTCGGTTATCTCAAATAACTATGTATCGAGGATACCGATTGTTTATCCTAAATTCTCAAGTATTCAGGGCTACTTTTTTCACGAAAACTGGATCAAGGAAATTTGATAGATTTGCAAGGTATAAAAGAAAATTATATTTTGAAATGTACCATAACTGCTAGCATGATCATGAAGACTCTCATTTGCTTATTTGCAGTTGTCTACAACACAGCTGCATTACCATCAGTAAGTACCAACTTTCGTTCAAACTTAATTATGTAATTCTTTACTAGGTATCTCTTCAGTCATGGGAAATAATAATTGTTAGTGTTTTTCCTTTTAAATGGTAATCATTAATTTTTTAATACTCTTTAGTTATTAATTAAAGATATATTATTTTAAAACAATTTTCTCTTTCCGCCTTGTTGTAACGGGAACCTCGAGCGTATACAATAAAAAAGATACTCATTTCATCTTTTAGTTAAACTGGACTTATATCAAAGGAGCAGATGCATTCGTGGAACCGCTACCAACAGCTCTAAATGCTACTGGACCAAGGGTCATTGGAGGTTTTGAAGCAGCCCGAAATTCCATACCATATCAAGTAGCTCTGATCATCAATGGTGCCAGTTTCTGTGGTGGATCCCTGATTGCACGAAATTGGGTACTAACTGCCGCCCATTGCACAATAAGGTAATGTTGATTCCAAGCTGTAACTCTGCTAATTCCCACAAAGAGGGGGGTTGATTTTTTTAATTCGTCGTTGGTGTCTTTTGGACATACTAAAGGTCTAGAAAATTGTGAGTGTGCAAAATGCTTTTTTGGCCGCCAATCTTGAAAAAAATTACAGAATATTAAAAAATCGTGTGTGGTATCAAATTACAGAAAATTTCATGCTGAAAACGATCATGATCGGATTTTAAAGATTTTAAAAGATGATCTAGGATTACTGTCGGTTTTCCAGCTGGCTCCAAGATCATTACTGTATTTATTATCCCCTACCAAGTACCTTCTCGCCACTACTTAATTATTGTTATTTTTAAGAGTTATTGCAGTTCAACTTCTGTTACAGGACTTCTTACATTCAAGTAATTCTGGGCGCTCACAATGTCCGGTTAGCCGAGGCCACTCAGATAGTTCTCACAAGTACCAGCGTCATCAACCATGCCCTATACAATGCCCAGACCCTGCGCAACGATATCGCTCTAGTAAGGCTACCCAGTGCAGTAACACTCAGCAGTGTGGTACAATTAATAACCCTTGCTCCAGCTGCTTCTGGTACATTTGTAGGCAATATAGCACTCCTGTCTGGTTGGGGGAGGACTACTGATGCGTCCAATGCCATATCACCGGTTCTTCGAAGGGTCAATCTCCAGATCATCACCAACGCTCTTTGTCAGTCAACATTTGGTACCATGGTTCAGGCTTCCAATATATGCACTTCTGGAGCTGGTAAGAAACGCATCCTATACATATTTACATTATCTAAAACTTATAGGGAAGGGGATGTTGGAAAAAATATGAAAGGCTAAGGTCTTTAATGTATTTTTTCCAAAACCTTGTCGCATCAATTTAGAAACTTTTAAGTGGTTTTATGCTGACCTTGCCAATTCTTGAGTTGCACTAACAAATTTATCCCTAATCAACTTAACTACGTATCAATAATTGCGCGACGTCTCTATATCATTCTGATTTTAGATTGTGAACTGTCTGGTGATAAAATTTTGATGAGAGCCTGGTGATATAATTTTGACGATGAAGTATTACGGCAAATTATAATTACAAATCAACTGGCTTAACACTTGATACTTAAGTACTAATCATCATTTACGGTCGATATGTATCTAAGTGACGCAATTGTATACGTAATATTTATTTAAAGTAAACTGATGTGTCTGACGGATTTGTTTTTATAATTGTTTGTTTTTATTTATTACTTTTTGTGCTGTCATCATTATAAATTTGTTGCTGTAATACTCCGGGATAGTATAGTAGTAAGGATAGTAGACAATTTTGATGTTATATTAAACAGTATTATTTTTGGTAAATTTTGCACCAGGAATTTCGTTATAGTTCAGTCAAATGGTGCTTGAAAAAGGTGAATAGAGGGAAGTTTTAGTGGAGCTTTTATATTTGGTTCCTATATTTTCCTGTCCCTGTATGCGAATATTAGTTTTGCCAGGACGAACTTTGACCGGAAATGCTGTTTTTTAAACAAACAAAAAAATGTGTATAAAACGTTTTTTTAGTATTTCAAAGTTCCCTCGAAACAATTCCACTTTAAATTGTGATGATATATGAAATGAAAACGGATAATTTTATCTCCATTTTATGTGTTTGGGATTTTTTCTCCGATCAACCGCAGGACACAGAAACGAATAATCATATATAAAATGAGAGATGATAACATTTCCTACATTAACGTATGATCCAAAAGTTTTTTGAAAAAATTCAGAAGCTGATTACTCTTATAAAAATAGTTTTATATTTTTATCACATTTTTAAAAAATCTATCTTAACTATCCTTATTATCGAACAATTTTCAGATAAACGACAAGAGACCGTTATTTTCGATTTGCCCAAATGTGTATCTGACGCGTTCCATCTTCCACGACGTTGATTTCTTTAATTTTTCTGGATATACGGCGTCGCAATTGTTCTTCATTTTATGCTTCCGATCCGTTATTATAGACTTTCCGCCTAAATATTACGTAACTCTTCAATTGGGCGAACCTGAGAGGATCTACTTTCGGTACAAAGTTGATGCAGTTGACCTCATACCAGTCCCTTGTGATTATCGAGTAATGGCATGAAGCAAGATTTGACCAAATCATTATTTCGTCGTCCGCATGATGTGTGTTCAAAAACTAAAGCAGTTTAGAGAAACATCTGGATATAACGCTCTGCATTTAAGGTTTCGCCTCGAAAAACTCATGTTTCTCTACATTGGAGTTTTCTGAGGCGAATATGAAGCCAACCTCAGAAATTGCACACCATACTAAAATTTTGTCCTCAATTTTCTTTTTGCTTTTTAATCTGACATCATCAGGAATCATTCACATCATTCTCATAATAGTCCATGTAGAAACCATCATGGCCCTTCATCTCATAGTTGGACAAAGGGCAATATTTTTCATCGCCCATCGTGATCAACTTGTTGACGAAATGCACTCGCATCAACGCGCGGCAACATCTCGGAAATCACTCTAACTGAGCTTCTGTGTACATGACTCGCCTCAAATCCGTTGGCATACTACCAAATGTAAGCTGTGGCCAAACCAGAAGCTGCCTGTGGACTAAGGCTGTCAAAACGATACCCCTTTTACAGGCATATGCAGATGGTATTCCGCCTCGGCTTGTCTTTGATAAACCTTACACCATACAAACTACTGGTGAAGATGAGACCGGCGTTGAAGGTGTAAACTATGTCTTCACAGACGGATCAAAGAAAAAGGAAGGAGCAGATAATATATTCCAGAAATCTGCGACTCCGATGCAACGAGACTATGGATAAAAATTCCAGTGTAGTACAAACAGAACTCGCAGGTATAACCATAGCCGCAGAAGAGATTCCTTTCAGAGAAATAACGGGCAAGACAATCAAAATCTGCATAGATAGTAGACAATTACTACTGGCCCTGAAAAACTATAAAATAACGAAAGGGTCAACATGGTAACGCCAAGCACTTGTGAGAGCCTGTCAGATGAATAACATCTGCCTATGCTGGGTCAAAGTATGCTGGGACACTCACAATACAACTGAAATAAAGAAGCTGACAAACAACTGGCCAAGAAGGCAGCCAGCCTGAGAATCCTTGGGCCTGGTCCTTCAAGTACACTACCAATTGCAGCGAAACTCCAATTAATAAAGGAAAACACCCATAAGAAATTTACGACGTTGTGGGATGAAACAAGTAGCTGTCAGCTGGCCAGAAATCTCTTGAGATATCCCAGCGAAGAGACGGCGAGGAATTATCTGGCAATGTCTAGGGGAAAACTACGATTTGTGACAGGAATCCTAACCGGATACTGCCGGGTAAGGAAACACCTCTATAACATGTGACCAAGTGACACACCCATCTGCAAAGGATGTAAACAAGAAGATGCAATGGTCGAGCATGTACTTTGTGAATGTCCCGCCGTGGCATCGACCAGAGAATCCATATTGGAGGAACGATGGCCTTCTATGGCCAATTTGAGGGAAATGTCCCTTGGCATCATCAGATTTTGTACAATATTAGGCTGGTCGATGGCCTAGGGAGACATTTCCTTCACGGAAGTAGCACAAGGGGCCCAATGGGGCCTAAATGCAGCGGATCTCTGATCCACACTCAATATACCAAATATCAATATTTCCCAAATCCTACAAATTATGTATATATTTTTGTCAAAAAATTTTTTTTTAGTTCGAAAACAAATTCACTTTAATTTTAATTTGGTTACACATATAATACACTTTTAATATAACCCTGCATAATGAATTTTAGTCTTGAGTTAAATATCATCCTCGCGTCTCCTTAGCTGAAGTTTTATCTTCAATATTAGCTCTAGATTTTGAGAATTTGTTCACGAGTGAAAAAGTTGTCACTGCAAGACCAAAAACTGTATTTTTTTAGGATTACCCGGTAAATAAAGGAAATAAGCGGAAAATTCAAAAACAGTTTCGAGATATGAGATCCATCTTTATGCCATTGGTGTTGAAATTCAGAAATTAATTTTGTGTTGAACTTTCAGCAATTTTGATCTCTTTTATTTACCAACCTGTAAAAAATGTATGTGAAATACCTAATTTATTGAGAAAAAGGATTAGTCACTCCAAACGGAAACTGAATCGCTGGTAGCAATCCAAATTTTCTCCGTTCAAAAATTATAGCAAACTTGATATTATAACGTTTATTTTGATGATCAGTTTAGATATGTAGATTTTTATGTATTGTATGTACGTAGTATATTATAGTATTGGTAAAACCCTTGAAGTGTTCAGTAAGCCAGTATGCATTGGTCCAAAGATTAACAGCTTAACGATAAGAAATGACAGAGGTATATTGTATATACCTACTTAAGGTTTTGATTTAAGGGTTTAATATATCAACTATCACACCACCTCGTCTCATCTCACTCTGATTGACAGGGATTTTGTCGGGGATATCACAACTACTGCAAGTCATTTTGATATAACGGCTATTCGCTTTTCTGATAGAAGGCCGTTAGCGAGGAATAATCTTGGATAATTCAATAAGAACATTTGTTTATTGACAATAATTTTATTTTTACAAGAAACAAAATAAACCACTTATATTAATTCTAGGACATAATCCTGCAAAGAGCATATTTATTGACAGTAAATTCAAATGAAATTATTTTTTCTAATTTTCACATGTAAAGACACACTTTTTACTTTTCACGACTAGTTACGAAAAGTAAAATATTACGCAATTGGTTTTGTAAAGTTCATTTCATAGTGTAGGTTATTTAGACCTGACAAGCTATGAAAATGACGAGCTGTCACACCGTTACAATCTACTGGGTTGTTTTGAAACGTATAAAATTCGGAGTTTTCGGATTCGGATGAAACACGTTGGGAAACACTATTTTGTGTAACTCGCATCCTTGTGCGGAACTCGCTAGCGCTCGTTCCAGCAGAAATCTGCTCGTTACACAAAATAGAACTTTTCCCAACTAGTTACATAAATAGCTATTATCCAACACTCCCATATAAAGTGATTATTGATGAGATTTAAAAGTGTAAAGTGGTATGTAAGTCGCTAGTGAGCTAAAGTATACTTTAGATCACTAGTGAGGTAAAGTAATTTAGTCAATAAAAAGCATATGCATCTGGGAATAACATATAACCAACTACAATTCTTGAAATTTTTGAGAGCTTATTTAATCCAACGCATTGGACAGTCTTTTCCCATTTGAAAACTTACATGAAATCTTCTGTGAGACACATTTTGCGATCTTAATGACACGTATTCCCTAACCAAAGCAAGTGGGGTTACCGAAAAAAATTGGCCTTAAATTTTGGCCATTTTGGGTTTGAAATTTCTCGATCGGCTTTTTAAGTATGCCAAGTTTTCTATATTTTGTTATATCAAAGTTTCTGTTTACTTTTAAACAGGAACTCAAATGTAGAAAGTAAGCGAGAAGCACTTCTTCGTTTATCCTCTTTTTTTCATCCAATTTTCAGATTGTAGATATTCTTTAAAATAGGTTACTTTGGACTTTTCTGGAATTAAATTGGTTGTAGCTTCTTTGGCGTCTCGCAAAATACCAGTCGAAATTTCCATATTATATATTTCACAATATTTCATTTCGATGCTAATTACATAATGTTTATTAAACAAACCCCTGGTTACAAACAATATGAATAACAACGACCAGCTTTCTCAGCAAATCCATTAAGATTCTAATTAGCAATAAGTTACTTCTGTTTTATATTTTTGAAGAAACACAGGAAACACTATTGACTTTGACATTGACAACTGACAAAAAATCGATGACATGATATATTAATTATTTTATTGTTTGCCACTGAAAAAGCATTAATATGTAAGTATTGGATAAGATGTTGTATTAGACATATAAAAAATAGCCCACTCACCCTTCGGGCTCCCGGGCTAAACTCTTCTTGCTCTATGTCTACTGACGGAATACAATTTTTCTACTTATTTTTCATTAACATTATTTTACGAGGACTTATGATAACCTTGTACATCATCTATAATTATTAGCTTAGACTATAATTTATTAGCTGTGGTCATTAATATTATGATTATAGGCATAGTGGGTGCTTGTAATGGTGATTCTGGTGGCCCTCTTGTTACAAATGGAGTTCAGGTTGGCGTAGTTTCTTTTGGGTCTAACAGATGTCAGGCAGGTAATCCAACTGCCTTTGCTAGAGTAAGCGCCTACAGGAGCTGGATAGCTGCAAATTCTGGAGTGTAATAATATTTAAGTTCAAATAAGTTAGGTATTTTTATATATATTTTGTAAGTTTTACAATAAATTGAAAAGTAAAATCGTCTTTGAATATCTAGGTAAGAAAATATACGATACATTTTTCAAAAACTATCCATACATTATAAAACGTTATATACAGAACGATATATAAGTATGGCTGTATTTGTTTATTTTCATTAGTGTATCTGCTATTATATATGGCTATCTATATCTCCATTATTTATAGATATTATATATTATATAAGGCAGATAATAAGTAGGTACTATATATATATTTATTTACGATATTCAGATATCCCTATTAATTATTTTCAAACATATTAGAGTATGTAGAGATTTTGCCTCAAAGATAAGTGAGCAATGGTGTTGAAGATACTTAAGCTTATATTCTAGTAGATTCTTTGTTGAATTCGCCCCAAGTCACAATGAACAATTTTGAATTTATTATTTATGTACCTGTGTCAATTTTATAATAATATAATATGTAAAATGGAAACTCTTATAGTTTTCTTATTTCAATTTAGATTAGATATATTCTATAGATAGATTATATATATATATATATATATATATATATATATATATATATATATATATATATATATATATATATATATATATATATATATATATATATATATATATATATATATATACTGGGAGCATGTTTATATTTCAGGATTTTAAACGTCCCATGTTTTCTAGTTATATAAGATAGATGGGTGTCGTATGTTAATATAGTTTCCTATTTATAAAACTTAAAATTTATTAATTATAAAAACACACGTCTTCTAAATAAAATAAAACATATTTTCCAATTAATTGCAAAATAACGTCTTAATTTTCCATATTTAAAATTGCAGTTAGAGACAATGTCAGAGTCAAGAATATTTGCCAAAATGTTCCAATATTCCAATATATATATATATATATATATATATATATATATATATATATATATATATATATATATATATATATATATATATATATATATATATATATATATATATTATATATATATGTATATATATATATATATATATATATATATATATATATATATATATATATATATATATATATATATATATATATATATATATATATATATATATATATATATATATATATATATATATATATATATATATATATATATATATATATATATATATATATATATATATATATATATATATATATATATATATATATATATATATATATATATATATATATATATATATATAAATATATATATATATATATATATATATATATATATATATATATATATATATATATATATATATATATATATATATATATATATATATATTATATATATATATAAATATATATTTATATAGATATATATATATATATCTATATATATATATATATATATATATATATATATATATATATATATATATATATATATATATATATATATATATTTGTATATATATATATATATATATATATATATATATATATATATATATATATATATATATATATATATATATATATATATATATATATATATATCTATATATAGCCCTGTATAATTCCTAAACCATTCTCAGTTAACAAACGACTGGATATGCAAGTTGAAATTAGTCGTTTTATCTCCTCAAATTTTAGCAAATATTAACGTGGTGCGATAATTTTGAACAGCAGTTTACATATATATATATATATATATATATATATATATATATATATATATATATATATATATATATATATATATATATATATATATATATATATATATATATGCGATAATTTTGAACAGCAGTTTACATATATATATATATATATATATATATATATATATATATATATATATATATATATATATATATATATATATATATATATATATATATATATATATATGTAAACTGCTGTTCAAAATTATCGCACCACGTTAATATTTGCTAAAATTTGAGGTCTCATAACTTTTTTACTTTTAGTCCAATTTTGATAATTTTCCAAAAAACAAAATGTAGGAAAGGAATGGTTCTTAACAAAAAGTGGTATTTTTAGAGAATTTGGTTACGAAATTATTCCACAGGGTGTTTTAAAATTAGGGTTATATAACAACCTTTTAGTTAGCCCTGTATAATACCTAAACCGTCCTCAGTTAACAAAAGACTGGATATGCAAGTTGAAATTAGTCGTTTTATCTACAGTATTCTAAAAAAATTATCAAAATTGGACTAAAAGTAAAAAAGTTATGAGACCTCAAATTTTAGCAAATATTAACGTGGTGCGATAATTTTGAACAGCAGTTTATACTGGGAGCATGTTTTAAGGTCTTTTTTTCGAAGGATTGTATAGATTGAGAACTTTTTGATACTTTGAGGACCTGTTTCAAAGAAACCAGCGCCAGGATGTATACATAGGGCCTTTTTCTGTTTTGGAGGGGTAGCATATTTTCGGGACCGGGCCATTGTCATGCCATGCGATGGATGCCAATGCGATGCATACCAATAACGTCATAATTCAATAAATATTGCTTTATTTCCGAAAATTCGTTTAGTAGCATAGAACATAGTGTGATGTAAACCCATTCT